>PYST01000243.1:24421-51130 GCA_003049485.1 Ophioceras dolichostomum
GGGGGGGGGGGGGGTTTATTTATTACATACGTCTTTTCATCTCGTTTACATATGTTCTGCTCGTTTGCATATATTCTGCTCTCTACGTACCGTAACTCACCTGCCTGTTCGGTTCGGGTTTCTGCTCATAACCCTTTCGCGCCTTGGATTATTCTCTATCTAGGTGTTTTGTAGATACTCCCCAGCTGCTGGGGAAACTGCCTACCACCCTTGAGCTGTGTAGGACTGTGGATATGACGAGAAGGAAAAAGCGATGCGATTGGGCGGTTTTGTCTGTCTGTCTTTCTCGTGTCAGTTGCGCTGCTCCTCTCCCTTCCTTGTTGGGTACATACGGCCACTTGTTGGGCGCGGCGGCGGCATTTGCCGGTCGTTTGTCCTGTTTGTAAATGATGGATGCCCTTGCTTCAAGGTATCTTATCTAGGTACATACTCATGCACAAAAGCTACACTTTCTACGCGCCTTGTGGCGTATCACGTCCGTAGCTGGCCCTTGATGTCTTCCCTGCCCACCACCACCTCGGGGTCCCCCTTATGTAGTACGCTTCTCCTGGATGCATCACATATTGCGTTCGCCCACCAACCATCCCACCACCTCACAAACCAACCAACCTACAGACATACTCTTTTCGGGCCCTTGCGTTTCATTTATTGGAAGCAAAGGGGAGGGAGTGGAAGGGGGGATGGAGGAAGAGGGGCGTCTAATTTGTGCAGGAGGAAGTGGAAGCGAGGAACAAGAGAGAAAGGACTCGGAGGGAGTGGCAAAAATACATAGAAAAAGCGCGT
Organism: Ophioceras dolichostomum; assembly: GCA_003049485.1. NCBI lineage: Eukaryota > Fungi > Ascomycota > Sordariomycetes > Magnaporthales > Ophioceraceae > Ophioceras > Ophioceras dolichostomum. The sequence goes on from PYST01000243.1 coordinate 25,205, forward strand.
CTGGGATTATTAGTGTACAGGGCCAAAAAAAAGGCCGCGACAAAAAGCAGGGAGTAGATGGTGATGGTGATGATTCCATATCATAAGCATGATGGATGGCTGTTGGCAGGATTTCGCTTTCATTCCTCCCGGCTATTGCCGTGATGTACCTAACTTTGGCTCCTGCATGTACCTGCCTACTCGTTCGTATCGAGGTACCTTGCTAGCTACCTACCTATGTCTTTTGTTCTTACCCAGTCAAGGGATGGGTCGTCGAGTCCTGGCCGCCTCGTCCTTAGGTGACTCCCTAGGACTGGGACAAGGAGGGAAGATATGCTGTGGACATTGTCGATTAGTACTGACACGCACCACCTACCTCTACCTACCACCTAAAACTGAGAAGTGTGATATCTCTCTACTTCTCATCGCACTCACATCCATTCCCCCTTTTCTTTCATGCACACTGCTTGACATTGGCTAACGTAAATACCTTCTATCAGCTCGTCTTCCCCCCCTCCTCCCCTCCATCACGCCTATCCTTCTTGAATAGGTAATCATTATTCCCCTACCACCAACGCTTCTGCGTACGCGTCGTTATTCGCTCATTGCTTCCTCGCCTCACTATTGCTCGTCGAGAGATCGAGACCCCTCTCTCGCTTCCGGTTTCCCCGTACAGTCCCAGTCAGTCAGTCGCCCACCGATCGAGTGTGTGTGTGTGTGTGTGTGTGTGTGATTCCATTGTCTTTTGTCTTAAGTTTGTTTTGTGAGTGAGGCCCACGTTTCTTCCCTAGCCGTCCCTCCGTCCCGTCCTCTTTCTCCCCCTCTTCCGCCCCCGCCCCCGCCTTCGCCCTCGCCCTCCATGATTTGTCCTCATGCCGCCTGCCGACCCCCTCCTCCCTCCCGTCCGTCTCCCTTCCGTTTTCTGTTTTCTGATGCTGCAGGCAGGCAGGGTCGAGCCGAATGTGAGGGGAGGAGGGGAGGGAGGGAAGAGAGGGAAGAGAGGAGGGAGGAGGGGAGAAGAGGGTGAGAGATGATTGGCGATGGGTTGGTTGGTTGGCAGTGTGCATGTGTGTATGTGAATGTGTGTGAAGGTACCTACCTACTCTGTCCAATATCGATTGTGCCCGACTGAGGAGGGTGACGGATGTGGGTTGGTTGTTTGGTGATTTTGGCTTCAAACTATCGATCCCCTTTTCTCTTCGATATCTGCAACTCGCCCATATTCGTTCATCACCGGGCACATCATCACCATGCTCGCACGCACGCACATACGCCCGACCGAAGACAGAGGGGTAAGTTAGGTACCTTAGGTAGGTGCCCACCTATCTCAGGCACGTAGGTAGGGAAGGAGCTACGGCAGGCAGCTTTGTGTCGTGTCGCATTGCACGAGAACCAACCGCTGACTCGAGATACTCCATCACGCACCGGCGTACTCAGAAACCAACAGCATTTTCGGTTGCTTCTTTGCTACTGATCATGTCTCCTTCGTCACGGAGGCAGGCTGGGGCCATGGGCTGAATTATCGTGGGAACGTGCTCAAAATGTCTCGGGCAGTCCGCATGGCGCCGGCCGGTTTGCCTGGCTCTCTCCGCTCTCTGTTCTGCGAGTGGTGGGCTTTTGTGAGGTTTGCTCGCTCGTTTGTCCATGCAGTTACTCAACCCGCACTCAACCACGGATGCTCGTCCTGTTTTTTTGCCGGCTGTCATTCTCTGGCTGCCGACGCCAGACCGTTCCTCAAACGACCATGCATATCTCCATCGAGGCGTTCGTTCCTACATGCCTACGGTACCTACCTTCCCTACCGACCGTCCATTCGGCAGTCGATCTCTAGTTCCCCTACCAAGCGTCTGTCGATTAGTATGTCTGTCTATTTGTCTGCCGGTCGTTCCGTCTGTCTGCCAGTCAGCGCGCCCATCCGTCCGCCTCGCCTTACAGACGGGCGGGCGGGCTTGCTGGCTCAGACAGGCAAGCGACAACGGTTTGTGCGGTTTGTGCGCAACAACGGCAAGTGACTGATGGATGAGTGATCAGTGATTCCAGTCCGAGTCGAGCGAAAAATGATAGGATAGAACAAATTTGAATGGATGGACTCGACTCGACATCGACGGCACTGCAGGTGGTAACCAGACATGTCCTCGGGTTACACAACATGGAGAGGGCCGAGCCATGGCGTACCATGGATGGCTGCTAACCGTCCCTACCTTGAGCCAGCCAGCTGTCTAGGACCTGCGGCAGCACTCACCATCGTTTCCTCCCCTGCCAATCTCCCCTCTGCGTCGGTTCAACTCGCTTGTTGGTCCGCGTAACCAGCTTCCTGCTTTCCAATAGAGGGAGAGAGAGAGTCATTGCGTCGCGTTGCGAGTTGTGCCCGGTGAGGGTGTGGTGTGGTGTGGTGTGGTGTGGTGCTGTGCTGTGGCATCAAATTTGATGTATCATGACAGGGGCGAAATATTGCCTCAACATACCTAGGTGTCATCCGCATTCTCCTTTTCCGGAATTCATCGACGCAAGACATCAATCTTTCCTCACTCCCTTCCCGTCGTCTATTTCTCCACTCTGCTCTGGTATCCGTACGTAGGTACGCAACCAATTGGTGTGCAGCCCGCTTTCCACCCACCCCCCTCCTCCATCCCCAATCTGTGCCGCCGAGTTGCTTCCTTTACCGGCAGGCCCGTTACCACCCACCCACCAACCCGCCCATTCATGACAGGCGAGCTTTTGCTGAGGGTAGCTACTGTGGTAAGTCATGGTGATCCTACCCGTCTGCCCATCCATCCCCCTTTTTTATTATCCTTGCTCCCGGCCGCCGCCCCCCGTTGTCGTCGGCGTCGTCGTCATTCTCGCTCTTTTGAGAGGTGGAGGAAGATACGGAGAAACGCCAAGGTTTACGTCGGGCAGCAGAGGTGTTGTTGGTTGGATGGGCGGGTGGGGGTGGGGGGACAGACTGGACAGGGCAGCAAACAAGAAGCAAGATCGGCAAGGCAAAGGAGGTGGTGATGTATCAAATACCTTGGTAAGACAAGGCAAAGTAAGAGAGAAAGGGGAGAGAACCTTATCCACGGCCACCCGCGTTTGACAGATTCTTATTTCTTATTATTCTTCGTCCTTTGCAGTGCAGCGCAGTGCAGCGGTCCATCAAATCAGTCCCTCTGCTTGAAGGAATGTTGTGTTAGGGAGGTAGGAAGGTTGGAACGGAACTTACAGTTATCGGGCTATTCAAGCAAGGTGCTGACGTTCTGACGTTCTTTTGGGCTGCGTGTCTGTCTGTCTGCCTGCCGTCGTAGTCGTCATGCTCTGACATACATGCCATACATTGCATTGCATTCCAGAGCGGCAGCAGTGGCGGCAGCAGCAGCAGCAGCATTACGCAGATGCGTTTTCACTTCTGCCAAAGTCGTACGTGCGGCAAACAAGGTAGGTTAGTATGTAGGTTTAGGTTCCATGCTTCCTGTCTGGCTCTCTGTATGTATGTGTGAGAGAAAGTGGGTAGGTAGGCAGGTATTGCCCGCGTCCGTCGTTCCCACAAGGCGGCGAGGGGATCGAGCCGGAAGGACATGACACAAGTACCCAACCTTGTACTCCCCTAACGGAAAGTGTGAGACATACATCCCCTAGGTCCCTACTTTAGTCGGGTTCCGGTAAAGTAGGGGCGCCGAATGGCAGGGCAAGGCAGAGCAGGGCAGGTATGTCCGTTAGGTACCTAGACAGAAGTTCCGGTTCCGCTGTTCGGGCTTTGATTGGCATCTCCAAGTCACTTGAGGTGCAACCAGAAACCAGCAGCAGCGACAGCAGCAGCAGCAGCAGCAGCAGCGGCGGCCAGAAGCACGTCTGTGGCACAGCGCTGCCGCGGCGGACGGACGCGGCACCGATCTGGACTTTGTCCAGAACAGCCAGCCGCTGTGCCGTACGTACTAATGTACAAAGACATGTAGGACTTCCCACCGCCGACACAGGTAGTGCTAAGGCCCGGACTTTCCCTTTTCCTTTTCGCACATGTGTTTGCTTGCTTGGGTGCGTTGCGTCCGCCAACCCAACCCCTCCTTGGGCCCGGGCGTTGCGCGGGAGGGAAAGATTGGCGGCGGTCTGTATCATCAATGCTCCCCTCCTCCCCTCGCGAGCCCCCAAGGTCCCGTGCGTGGAGCTGAGGGGGAAGGATTACGCGGGGTGTGGTTGTGATTTGGGACGCGGTTGGTCGCGAGGTTCGTGTGCTCCGTCGTGCAGCGCACAGTTGGTGCACAGTTGTTGGGCAGGGGCAGGTTGGGTGGGAGGACGAGGGGGAGAGAGTGTGAGCGAATATTGTGACATTGTGCAGGAGAAGTTGTGGAGGTTGTGGTGGTGGGAGCCTCTCGCTGGAAAGTCGGGGAATCAGAATTGCCGGATGGCTGTGATGGACGGTGGGCTCGCATGCAGTGGATGGACACACATGCGCACACGCTTGCAATTGTTTGCTTTCGATATCTCCAATCCCTCCTTTCTCTTCCTCTTCTTGTGCAGCATGAGTCGCATGCGGTCATCCTGTCGAGTGCTCCCCTCTCCAACACTCACTCCACAAAAGGCTTCGGTCAGGTGTGGGGGGCAAAGCAGGAAGTTTGAGCCGGCAACTGAATGGGAAGGGATGGAGGGAGAGAATCGGAGACAGAGCTGTCCCGCCGGCATAGTCAGTCCCAGTCACGCACGCAGCGCAGCAAGTCAAGTCAGTCAGGTCTCCTCCGCCTTTACGCTGGCCTGAGGCATAGTGTAGGAATGGACACTGGACACGAAGTTGTGTGACTGGACTCGAACATACTTATGCGGTGGACAGGGCGGCGAGATATGGAATACGTAGTATAGTAGTATGTGGTATGAGGGCGTGTGCTTGTATGCGTGACGCAGAGGGGACGTGAATCTGACACGCACCCGCAGTTGGAGAGAGATGGAATCGACCGACAGTGCTAGCCGGGGGAGACAGATGGCGGAGGAACGCGAGAAGAAACCACAGTGAGGAGGAGCAAAAAGATCCGCCAACAAGCGCGATATGGAACCAAAAATGAGCCATCATCGCTTCGTAGCTCTGACCGTATCTCAGGCTGCGCGTCTATCGGGCTTCTGAAGGATGCACTAGGACTCGACATACGGCGGCTCCGTGGCCGCAACTGCCGCCGTTTCTACCAGCAGCAGCTTTCAGCTCTCGATGCGTCCGTATCTCTTCGCCTCCTTCCACCTTCATCATGGCGTGCTCGTGCCACTGGAGGGATGGGATTGGGCAAGGGAATGAGGGCTCAAAACTAGCGCGCAGAGGTGTGTGTGGGTTCGCTGGGCTGCTACGGCGTGCAGTGGGAGGTACTATGGTATGTTGAGTGAGGTAAGGTAGTAAAAAAGACGGACGTTGCATGGATGGATTCGATGGACAGCTAGGTAGGTTCCGACTGGGAACCTCTACTTTTCTTTCTTTGCTGACTGAGAATGAGGAGATGATCTGCTGGCGAATTGGGAAGGACCAGCTGACATACATCACATATACCGGTTAACTTAACCGTCCGGATGAAGTGAGCTGGTGGTGGCACCGGCCGTCTCCCCTCTGCCACGCATCAAGAGTCGGAGGGAGTAAGAGAGATGATGACCGAGGAGGCATGAGAAGCGCAGGTGGACGGACCCATCTCGAAAGGCTGGAATGGAAAAATGGCAGGGCCGCCATCGTGCGCCAGCAGCAGCACAAAGTGCGGCAGGGGACTGGCTGCTGTTCTGTGTGAGACTTGAGAGAGAGATAGAGGGAGGACTGTGCCGCACACTTGCGCGGGGTTGGTTTGCTTTCGCTGTAGTATTGAACCGCGATGCGTCCGTTCGTTGGGCGTTGGGCGTTTTGGCGTTGAATGGCCGACCGACCAGAACGAGAGAGAACGGATGGGAGGAGCATCCAAATTCATTCAATCGGCAACATCGGCACCCCGCCTCCTGTACGTATGTGACGCGATGCCGTCGTGCTTGTGGAATAAAGGAGAAGGAATAGCCGGGGGATGGATGAAGGATGAATGAAGCAAACATGAAAAGATGGGAACATGAAGATGGGGATGCGGCCGAGGCGAGGGCGAGGAAGAAGCCGATTGGGGTTCCGTGATTCCTGTTGAGGGCCCACCACTAACGGGCGCCGATCGGAGCACCCCCGCTTGACCCGCGATTTGCCCGGTAAGAACCGAACCGGCAAGAACGACCTTCTTCACTTGACCGACCAGAGATAGCTGGGGATTAACTCGTTGGGAATTAGGTAATTGCCTATTCTGCAGTTTGGGGTCCTGCCGATATCGTTGTTCGGTACGGAGATGCCGCATGATCTATCCAGGCAAGTTGAATGCGAATGCGGACGTTGCAGCTAGACCTAGCGACACATGCACCCGTTGGGCAAAAATCAGGCAATGTGGCTGCACTTGGCTGTTGTTCGTTCACGGTTGTGTTCTGGTAGTGCAGTGGTCTGTCTGGTGCGTCAGTGGAACCTAGGAGGTATCGATGATGTCTGTAGGTATTTAGGCCGAACATCTGTCTGAGATGCATGTATATTATGATTCTTTGTATGTGTTGTTTTAGACATGTCCCGATGACAATTCTCCTTGTGTGTCGAATTTCGTGGGAAAGGTAAGGTGGCCAATCTCACCATTCCCGTTTTACATATCCTTTTTTTGTTTCTGGTCAGGTTCCCGGAAGGCAAAACGGGGCGTGGGTTAATGATGATCGATGATGATGATCGATTATGTGATAGAAGCTGTTGAGAAGTCGATAAAAATGGGGTGGCCGAGGCAAGGGAGACAGAGAGGGCTGATACTGACAGGGTCCTCCTGTAAGCCCGGTCTGGTAGTCAGTCAGGTCGGTAAGGCCGTGCCAGCCTGAGCGCTTGAAGGCAGCTGGGAGCTCTGTGCCTCCCAGCCTGACCAGTCCGGGACGGAGGCCCCTCCATCACCAGTCTTCGGGGGTACTTATGATTTAGGTGGTTCATTAATTATTTTTCCGTTGGTTTTTTGTTTTGTCACGAAAGCATGACGGCGGCACGACGACAAGTCAGCGAACGACCAACTAGAGAGGGACTTGCTTGTTCTCTTCAACGAGGTGGCGGCGATGGTCAGTTAGGCCGGTATGGCCCTCAATCCTGGTCGAGAGTGAGCAATTTCAGCCGGTGTGCTGGTCTCTGCTGCCCTCCTGACGCCGTTCCTAGACGCCCATGTAGCCAACCCTTGCGTGGAAGCAACCAATAAAAATCTCTTCAATTATTGCTCGGGAACAGACATGCTGGCTTTTTGCGATCGATTATTTTTCCCAGCAAGCAAAAGCGGTGGTGGGTTGGTTGGTGACGTTGGTTGCGTTAGGGATTTGCTATTTGCTGGCGGAAGGTGACACGAAATATTGCTGCAGCAAACACCCCGTATGCCAAGCGATGAGAGTCATGACTGCAGGTGGTTAGAGGCTTGTCTTGGGCCTTGTTACACGAAGGGGTCGGTCCCCCTTGCTTGGTTGCTGGCTAGTCGTTGACACCTCCTTTCGCATGGACCCCGACCGATGATATGATGATGAAAATGAAGATGTGGAAAAACATGAACTCGTGTCACCGCGAAGCTGGCGGAGGGGGGGAGAGGGACCGAAGACCGAAATGCGAGCTTAAAGGGGGGTCTTTGTATGCGAGGGTGACGTTGGCGGGAGAGAGAGAGAAAGTCTGCTGCTTGCTCACTCATCACTCATCCCTCATCTATTCATCACATCATCACCTAGCTAATATCTGATATGATATATGGGTAGGTAGTATAGGTAAGGTAGGTAGCGTGGGTAGGTATGTAAGTAAGGCTAGACAACAAAATGAGAGAGAGGCGGGAGGGACAGGTACTTCGGATCAATCAAGAAAGGCACACATGCAATGTTCTTTTTCTCTTCTCCCGGGTTTTGGGGCGAAAATGACTGGAGAAAGGGATTCGCCGAAAATATTCGTGTGTGTGAAGTGAGTGAAGCGAGATGCTATGCAAAGTCCTTGTGTGCAGAAGTTCGCATGCTTGGGGTGTTTTTGCCGCAGCCGTGCGTCACAGACTCTCTCTTCCCTCGTTCCGTTTGCTCTTTTCGCTCGTTACACTGCTGGCTGCTGTTACAACCAAAAAAAATATGCAGGTATATCCAGATTCGTGCGACTAACGAGTCGACGGTAGTCGGGGATGGAGGGAAGGGATTGGAGATGGGGAAGAGGGAGTGTGACGGTCGGTGGTGGTGGTGGTAGGGGCAATGACGATGAAGATGTTGGGAACACCACAGCAGCATCGGGTCCTTGCCTATATCTATCTCCCGTTGTCTTTCGCCTGTTGGGTTTTGGAGATATTATGGAACATGTGGAACAACAGGAGGGATAGGACAGGGAGGGGTTGGCGTTTGAGGACCAAGCAGTTGGGGAGGTACCAAGCAGCAGCAGCTACTGCGAAGCAAGTACGTTTGGGGGGATGTACAACGGGCGGGCTGAAGACTGTCTCTGTGAGACACGTGGACGGCTTCTTTCTGGTTGTGTTCCCATATGCAGGTCTCAGTTTCTGATTCGACCATCTTGGGGAAATGGGCTCGGTCAATGCCACGCAAACACACCCTCTCTCTGTTGGAACTTCCTACTTGACCGGCTCGAGTACTTCGTCGAGTCGGCGTCATCCCCGGCAAGCCACAGTGGCTCGCTACGGAGAGAGCGAAGTGGAAGGGAGGGATGGAAGAGGGGGTAGTGCAGTGTGGAGGGTTGGATGAACTCCTTCAGTAGGTCAAGTCCGGTGGTAGTGGTGGGTAGGTAGGTACCTAAGTGGTAGTAAGTATCGCGTAGCAAGTGTGAAGTGTTAGGTGTCGACTCGTAGGTTTCATTTCTGATCGACTGACTACATAGTTGTATTCTTTTCTCCTCGAGACCCTGGTGTTCATCCATCATCATAAAAGTCGAAATAGTAAACAATCTTATCCTAGCACTTGAGAAAGAATTGGTTGTGGGTATAACCGAAATAGAAAGAGAAGAGATCAAAATACATCCGTCCGTTATAGCCAGCTTGCTCCTGAAAGGGGGAAGGAAGGATGAACAAATGAGAATCGTTAGTCGCGAGCACATTTTTGTCCTCTTCGATCATTCATCGTCCGCAGCCTCGATGCGGTCGGTCGGTCCTTCTGTAAGGAGCCGCCTGTCCGTTCCCTCCACTCCCACAGACTTAACGCGCATACTCGTCGTGCTGTGCTGTGCTGTGCTGTGCTGCGCGGTGCTGTGCGGCGATGTGTTGTGTCGTACCTAGTAATACAGTACCCCAACACCCCCAATATTCCAATCCCAGTGCCCTAGTAGGCCAGAAGCGTAGGTAGGCAGGTATCCCGGTGTCGCCGTTGTCTGTTCGTCCAAGAGCCCAAAAAAATAAAATCCCCAAATCCAAGAAAGGTGTGGAAGAAGGAAAAAAAGGATAAAACGAGAAGAGATCGTTGTAACGCAGTGCCACGTCGCTGCGTCGAAAAGGTGGTGGCCTTCGTCATACTACCTGTGAGACGTTGTGGAGCTTGCTGGGTCGAGATCCCGCGGCGAGGAGAAAAAGGAGGGAAGCAAGAACGGGGAGTTAAGGAAACGCTGTAGAAAAGCCGGGCGTCTCTCTCTCTCTCTCTCTGTGTGTGTGTGTGTGTGTGTGTGTGTGTGTGTGTGTGTGTGTGTGTGTGTGTGTGTTTTAGGCCCTAGGCGGGACGCCAAACGTCCCGATATGCTGCCCACTTCTGGAATCCTGTGTTACGAGTACGGTAGGATCAATGTCAGCGCCGAGGAGGGCGAGGCATAGGGCACCAGGTGTACGAGCGAGAACAGGAGAGAGAGGAGGAAGGAGAAAGAAGGTGGTGTGGTGTAATCTGTGCTTTGGTTGTGCTTACCCAAGCTTAGGAATCCCGCGTCGCCGCCCTTCACGGCGTCGATGTACATGCCCCGCTTGCCGTGATGCTTCATGTACTTGACGCAGACGTCGAGCAATCGGACGATGACCACGTCTCTCGAGATGTTCAGGCCGGGGAGAATATCGTCTGTAGGAGGAGAAGGAAGACCAGACCAGGTTAGTATTGGTTGTTTGCGTGCGCGTATCTGGGTAGGTTAAGGTAGGAAATACTTGCCGGCAACGCAGATGCATGTGACGCCTCCAATCTCGATGCCCTCCTTCTCGGACATGATGCCGGCCCAGGGCAGGTCCCTCGTGGCGAGGTTCTCGGGTCCGGGGAGGTAGGTCAGGGCGGCGCAGACGAGGCGGTCGTTGACGAAGCCGAGGACGATGTCGCGGAGGACGGAGTCGTCCTCGTGGCACACGACGGCGTACTGGTCGTACCAGCCCATGCGGTCGTTGCGGAAGGAGTCGCGCGAGACTAGGTCCACCACGGCCTGGCAGTCGGGCCTGCGGGCGGTGCGGAACTGGAGGCCCTCGGGCTGGGCCATCTCCTGCTCCGGGAACTGGTCGAAGCGCAGGACCCAGTCGCACACCTCCTGGCCGTGGCCGTTGCCGTTGCCGTCGAAGGGCCAGCCGCGGCGGCGGAACCACTCCTCGCAGCCGCTGTTGGGGGGCAGGCCGGCGAGCAGGCGCGGGAAGTTGGTGCCCAGCCGGAGCCGGTATACGCCTCGCGTGCGCTTCAGCGTGGCGACGGCGCGCTCGTGCAGGCTCAGGCCGATGCCCCGGCGGCGGAACTCGGGCTTGACGAGGACGAGGGCCAGGCAGCCCACCAGCCGCTCGTCGCCGCTGTCGACGTAGTTGGTGTAGGTGGCGCAGAAGCCGACCACGTCGCCCGACTCGGGCTCGCGCACGACGTAGTGCTGCCCGTAGCCGTCGCGGTCGAGCAGCTCCTGGAGCTTGTAGGGCGACAGGGCGAATTGCTGGTTCAGGCACTGGTGCCAGAGTTTGTGCACGGCGTCCATGTGGGCGTGTGGCTGGAAGATGTCGACCAGCCACTCCCGCGGCGCCACCAGCACCATGTTCTGCAGGTAGGCCGAGCTGCGGACCAGAGGAGGCTGTGGCTGCGGGTGGAAGAGAGGGGCCGCGGTTTGTCCCGCGGTTCGTCCCGCGGTTGGTCCCGCAGTCGGTCGCGCGGTTGGTCCCGCGGCCGGTCGCGCGGTCGGTCCCGCGGTTGGCCCCGCCGGCTGCCGGTTCTCGCCGCGCCGCTGCTGCTCCAGCTGGCGCTCGGATTGCTGCCGGAGGTGGTCGTAAGGGTGCCGGAGGGGACTGGTATGGCTTGGTGCCGGCGCGGAGGCGGGGGCGGGGGCGGGGGCGCGGCCATCCGGCTGCTTTGGCGGCTGCTTTTGCGGCTGCTTTTGCGGCTGCTTTTGTTGGGCGCGCTGCTGAGGTTGTTCCTCCTCGTCGGCGCCGCAGAGCAGAGAGGCCGCGGACTCCTGCGCCTGTACGGAGTAGCCGGGGACCTGGACGACGGTGGGGAAGCTGGACTCGACACGGTTGAGCTCGCGCAGGTCGCAGCAGGCGAGGATCACCTGCAGCCGGTCTCCCGCGGCATCGCGAAGCTCTTCCGCGAGCGAGGCCTGCGATGGCTGTCCCTCCGACTGCGGCCCGGAGATGACGAAGATGATCAGCCTGGCCTTGGTCTCCCTGATGGTGTCGATGTGTATCTTGCAGATGCCCTGGCGCGGCGTGTAGGGCAGGTGGTGCACTATGGGCTGGAGCCGCTTCCGGCTCAACGCCTGGCCGAACGGCTCGAAGGGGTCGCGGATTGGTGCTCGCTCGGCACCTGGCGGAGGCGTGGTCGAGGGCGTGGCGCCCGCCAGCGCGAGGGCGGCCGACGCAAGTGAGGATATCTCGTACAGGTCCTTGAAGGGCGCCACGAACGGCGTCATCAGCACCAGGCTGTCGCCCTCCTGCATCACTTTTGACAGCGGGATGCAGCCCTGTGTGTCCCGGACGAGGTGCGCGGTGGGTGGGGGACGGGCGAGCCCATACAGCCGCTGGGGAGGAGTCGGTGAACCCGAATCAGACGCCATGCTGGATACTTGCTTGGTGACCTCTCACCCCCAGCAGCACAGCACAGCGACAGAGCGAAGGGTAGAAGAACTAGGCAAAAACAAGAGCAATCTTCTGGTCTCTCGGGGTCGCTTAGGTAGGTATCAAAAAGAAGAACAATACGAGAAGCAATGGGAGCAATGATGGCAGTGAGAGTAGTGAAAGCAGTGAGAGCAGTGAGAGCAGTGAGAATGATGGGTGTATGGTGCAACTGCTGTCTTGATATTATGTTGTCCTGCCGTATCAGTCCTAGGTTCCGTTGTAGTCCTCTGTGGCGGGAAAGCCAGCTTCGAGGATGGTGGGTGGGGAGCGGGCGCTCACAATTTATCGAGCGAGAAAGCTATAAGCATGACGAGTACATCTTGGACAGGTAGGAAGAGCAGCCCGGGGCAGGAGGGGAGAAGAGGGGGAGAGGGGATGGGGGAGGAGGTAGATCTTCGCCTGCTGGCTGCGACTGCTGGCTGCGGCTGCTGGCTGCTGGTCGGTCTTTCTCTTTTCGGCACCCTGCCCTTGCGATGTGCTGTTTGCTGCCTTTTGTGCGCGCTGTATATGTCTCACTGAGACACGGCACGAGCCACTAGCACTGCGAGACAGCCAGGGAGAGAAGAAGGGAGCCTTGTCGGATGAGCCCCTGCTGGCCAGTCTGCTGGTCAGTCCGCATGGGCCTTTGGGTAGTGCAAGAGGTGCCAGGTGGCAGAAGGCGTCCAGGCGCCCGGGCGTTCAGACACGCAAGCCTCGATGACAGCGTGAGCCGTTATTCAGGACCGCGCTAGCTGGGATCCAAGGAGGTGTTGACGTTGTACAGTCAGGATGTTGGCAGGACGTGAGCTGCCCCAGACCCTGGCAGACGAAGCCAATAGAGGAGGGCCTCGAGCAAAATCGAGCGCAGCCGGGGGCGGATGACGGGGCCCGACGAAAAAAAAAACTCAGTCCCTCAGAAGCTGGGCGACAAAAGAAAGCAAGCACACGGCTGAGATGAGACCCAGAACAGCCCAGACAGCCACTCGTCGATGTTTTTGTTTGTTGGCTGCAGGTCTGAGAGTGGGGGTGCCTGGAGGAGAGTTCTAGGTTCTGGCCAGCCGGGAAGTCGCGAGGTACACCTGGAGTCTTCCGTAAGTACCTCTAGAGGTAGGCAGGTTGGGAGGTTTTCCGTCGGGTCTGGTCTGGTCTGATCTGGTCTGAAAGGTTAGGTGTGCAGGTGATAAGTGGTGTAGGCAAGAAAGCCCACAGCCAGACAAGCAGCAGACGGAAGTATGCGCAAGTCGAAAGCCAAGCCCAGGCAGGACGCACCTTCCAGTGGTCTCGACCAATACGGGCCAAGTGATTGTGGGAGGAGCTTGCAATCGGTGGACGTAAAGAGATGCACGACAAAGAAAGGGTTCAAAAAAAGAGGGGGGGATGGGAAGGCTTTATTTGTTTGTAACCTTTCTCTCTTTTTTTTTTTCTTTCTCTCTCTCTCTGCTGCCCCCGTTTGGTTTTCTCGAATTGGCGATCAACGGCAATGGCGGCGGCGCTGCTCTTGTGTATTTGAATCAAATGGGGTGTGGGATGGATGTGGTGCAAAATGGCCGCGCCCCCGGCTGGTTGCTGGTGGATAGGTGCTTGCTGCTGGTCTGAGAGCTGCACTGGTTGGCTGCTACTCAACTGTCCAGTACCTCCCGCATTCTGCTCCAACTTCCATGGCCGCCCGGCTGGCTGCTACCCACCCTCCAGGCTCTCACTCCACCCACCATGCTTGGGAGAAGCATTGAACCCAAGTGCAGCCTGCCCTCTCATCACCAGGTGTAACCAAAAAACCAAACCCCGACTGGCGGTTCAGACACGGCCAGGCAGACTGGACCGCAGGGATAAAGGTAAGTACCCAAGTCCGGGCCCGTGGAGTACGAAAGTACAAAATGCCACGACACAAGCACGGCGACACAAAGCACAAGTGTAGCAACACCGTTGCAGCATGGATGCTCCGCAGGCCGCATCGTATATCACACATCTTTGTATTCCGCCCGCATGAGATTCGGTTCTGGTGTACGGAGGACAGTACTAGTACTTTCTCTCCCGTATTGCTGATGTCGCTGTTGACTGCTTGACTGCCCTGGTCGACAGTTCGGTGGGCATGAGCATTGTCACAGAGAGGTACTCACAATTAACCTGAGAAGCTATTTCTTTCTTTCTCTCGTTTCTTTCCTCGCACTTTGTCTTAGGTCACCCACACCGCATTGGCAGTCTGTCTCTCCCACTCGGGCCCGTCGTGGTGGCCGTCCCGGGGGTAGCACAAAGGGGGTGGGTGGTGGGTGGGAAATGGAAGAGGGATCAATGAGACGCGCCGCCTCATGAGAAGCAACTCTAGGTATCGGCCTGCCTGCATGCTTGCATGATGGCCTATCCACCCTCCACGAGAGGAGGGCAACACAACACCACCACAGCATCACAGCACCACATCACCACATCACCACCACCCTCTTGTAAAGGCGGTTTTCCATACCGCCAACCACTTATAACCGTCCACCGCCAGATGCTCAAGCAACAACTATGCAGCAGCGGTATGCAGCAATATGCGTGCCCAGATGCGTGTCCATCATCTGCGTGCCTTCAACCCGTCGCCGTACGATACTGGTCTTATGCTGGTAGTCGCAGGGACTACCTACCGCCCTTCTACGAGGAGGGTGTGGTTGTACGACTAGGATTGGGATTGGGGGCCCGACCAGTCTCTCAGTCTCCCTTGGTTCAAAAGTGTCCGGGTTGCGTGAAGCAGAGGACGGGCGCTGAATCGACCGAGGAGAAGCAAACAAGCATTGTGTGCCCTGTCTTGTCCGCTCTTTCTCCTCCGTCATCCACACCCTCGGCGTGTCCTACTAAACACTTTTTTGGACCGCTGCGGCGGCGGTGGGCGGCGGGCGCTCCGGTACCAGAACCCTTTGGATTCTTTTCCTTTTCTTTTTGTTCCTTTTTCTTATTGCCATCTTTATTATATATCCATCCTCCCTCCCAATCCATCCCGCGCCGCTTCGGATTTTCATGGTCGTACAACGTGTCGCAGTATATTGATGATTTGAGGGAAGGGGAGGTAGAAGCAAAAAAGGGGTCACATAGATCTGCTCTTGATGTGTCGGCTCGCACAAGACGCCCTACAAGTCTACTCGACCAACAACCAGACCCTCTTGCTCCCCGCCGCTTGTCCGCCTGCCAGCCTGTCGAAGCTCCCTTTTAAACGCCGAACGGGAGGGACGACGCAGATAGAAGGGGTCAACAGGAAATTACAATATAGGTACCTAGGCAGGCAGCCTGGCGCCTGGGTGTGTTAACCCGATACCTCCGTCCATGGAGATATCAGTGCAGATGAAGCAAGCAAGCGCTGGATGAAGGCTGCATTGCGCCGGCCTGCAGCAAAGGAGAGGAAGGGAAGGGAAATAAAAAAAGGCTCACACGCACGGAAACAAGAAGCAATGCAACCAGCGGCTCAGACGGACATACCATTGATGCGTAAGAAGGCAAACAACATCAGAGACAGGACGGGACGTACGTAAACGCGTGACAACCCATGTGGCGTACGTTGGGTGGTGGGGGGTCACACACAGGTAGGCTGAAAGTCTGATGCCTCTCCTATCCAAAACCCCGCGCCAGACAGCCAGGAGGCGGAGAATAGTAGGGAGGTGGAGATAAATGGATGGGTGGAGGTAGGGAGGGAAAGACAAAGGTGCTCGCCGCCCACCCGTCCCAGTCAGCCTATCTCGTGGAGGGTTTGAGCGCGTTTCCAGGGGCGGCTGGGTAGCTTGGACAATCACGACACGCAGAGCTACAACAACCAACAGGCTGCCCATGTTACAGTCAACCAATTCCTGTTGTGACCCGACGGCGACGGGTGGGAGTACACGACGCACAAGGAAGAGGGGGAAGGCAAGGAAGTGGGAACGGAGTTTTGTGCCGAGTCTTGACTGTCTTTGTCTGGCGTATCTGTCTGGCCCCACGTGTGACGAAAGGGGGGAGGAAAGGGGAAGAAAGTAAAGAGCTGCTGACGGTCCCATTGACGCACGTCGAAAGTAAAAGACCGAGGAGGAGGAGGAGGTCAAAGTGCAAAGGACAGGAGAAGATAGGTCAAGACGCGGATGGGTAATAGCAGAATGCCTTTGTTGTGTTACCATGCGAAATTCGATATTTCTCCCTCAAATCTCTTCTGACTGCACACATCCGAGGGGCTAAGCAGCTTGTCTCTCTCCTCTCCCTCCCTCCCTCCCTCTCTCACACACCTTTTAGCCGGTGGTGACTCTCACTCTCCAAGTTCTCGTTGTACTGACAGGCAGGGGTTCCTGTTGGTGAGACATGAGACCCCAAAAGGCTCCCAAAAAGCTCCCATTCCTCCTCCCAACAGAGACACAATAAGCTTCCGACCAGTTTGCCGCCCCTCGTCCAACCCCAAAATTCCCGAAGGAATTGAAAATCTCACCCGCGGGAAATAATCATAATACATACAGGCAAGACATGAACAGACAGACGACAGGGCGAGCCACGTACAAGCCAACTGAACTGCCCGGATTTCCCACTTACCGACTGACTGTACCGGTGCGTGGCTGGCTGGTGGGTTGTCGGTCTCGCCCTACATTGCCAAAGGTAGCCGGTGGCTGCTGATGGTGGCTGCTGTGGTGGAAGGACCGTTATGAAACCTCGAAGGCCTCGGCCCGCATCGATCCTAGGGCATGGGATGGGATAGGATGGAATGGAATGGGATGTGATCACCAACCTCTTAAAAAAAGAAACGATCGAAACAATGCATACCTACCTCCCACTCACAGCGTGGATAGAGACTTGGATCGTCTGAATTTGCGCCTGGATTTTCTTGTCAAGGGAAGGATGATGGGCACAGGCAACGGGTGGGCGCCCACCGCCGCCCACTGATGACCGGTAAAAGCGTCTCAACTCCTCATCATCCACTCAATTCGAGTCCAGATCACCATTCCCTGTTCAGCTTCGTCGCACAAAATCCACGACGGACAGTTAACGACCCAATTGCACAACGACATTTTTTTGGGCCCCCACTCCGTTTTTGCTTGTTGTACGTCCTTCCAGAATCCAGCAGGGCGGCGGCGGCGGCGACGAGCGTTTCTAATCTAAAAAACTGCACGACTCAGAGGGCATTCCCTGACGAGTGAGGAGGTTTCGAGTTGCACGGGACATAACACGACACATTGAACACTTCACGGGGGCGGACGGACCCCTACTGGCTGATGATTTCAATCTTGATGTACTAGGCAGCAGTCAATGCGAGAGAAAGACAACAAAACTTGTCGATAGAGAAAAAAAAAAAAAAAGAAAGAAAAAAAAAGAAGGCCTGGCGATGTGAAGTTGGTCTTGTGCAACCTCAAAACCCCATTTGCCAATATTGAACAGAACCGGGAGCCTGCTTCCCGCGTCTTTTACCTGCTAAAAACACACGCTTATCCCCCTGGCTGGCTGGTAAGCTAGGAATGGACCAGGACCCCCGCGCTCGCACGGTCACCGGAACCGGGCGATCGGTCGAGGCTCCAGGCTCACGAATGCCGGTTCGCAAGAGCGCATCGCTGGTTCGGGAGAGTAAAAATAGTCGGAGAGACATGATGAAAAGGTATTTTTGGAGTCCTTTCTTATGTACAGAATAGTCCTTCCCACCTGGTACCGACATAACGCATATGTCCACCATCGACGGGAGGAACCGAAGACTGCTACTGGAACGAGGGGACGGATCATGGATGGATGGGTGGACGGATGAATGGATTGATGATCGCTCGCTGGCTGCCATGATATCATAGTGGCCTGCTGGCTCTGGATTCGATGGATGGCTCTCCGTCAATTCCCTCAAGCCTTCCCTCCCCCGCCGCTTTGTCTCTGGGCTCTTTTTTGGGGTCCTCCCGCCTACCTGTCAAACCAGGATTTGGATTTCGCACATTATACGAAAGCAAAGCGAGCGAGCATTGAAGCATGAGGAGGCAAGCATCCATCATCCATCCGTCCCTCCCCCGCAAGCCCTCAGTGGCGTGGAAAACCCCATGTGGAAACAAAACAACAAAAAGGAGGATCACATCACGCCCGTCCCCTCCCCGCAAGCCAAAATAACCTATCAAAAACAAGCATTGTGATGACAGAAAGTCGCCACGTCGCTGCTACTACCACTATGCGGATAGGTAGCATTCCGTGCGCCGTTTCCAGTGTCTACGGAGTTAGGATGAGGATTTTGAGGACGGCGGGGGAGACAGACGGCCGAGTGAGGCAAGGAGGAGGCTAATACTACGACTTCATACTACCTGAGGCACCTCCTTCCCTCTCTACTATTCATAGATGCAGCCCAGATCTGTAGAAAACCGCCACTGAAATATTGCACAACCTGATGTGCTGCACAGGGACTGATCAGGCCAAAATCAATCCTGCTTATGGTGCTACGACAGCGGAGAAGAAAGCGCCGTACCGCACAAAGAGGTCAGCATCGGCCAAAAAAAAAAAAAGAAAAGGCTTTCGGTCCCTCCATGCGCCCGTCAATTGCTTCCCTAGTCTATTCCGCCGTGAAAAATCCTTTCTACATGCGCACAACGCAGGCACCAACATGTCGGTTTCCAAGGCTGCTGTAATAGCGTGATACAGTTTAAGAGGAAGAGGGCTTGCCGGAGCGAATCCCACCAAGCATTTAGCTCAGTCCAGTTAAGTTCCCGTGCCGTCTGGTCGATCACAGGTGCCACAGACGCTGCTACCCGCTACTCTACAAGGCATGTGCCCGTGCTGCAAGGTGCGTCGCACGCAAGCCTCGGAGAAAGAAGCGCGGGGTTCCTGCGCAAAGCAATCAATCAAATCATCACTCATCAATTTTGTTGACTTGCGACAACAAAAAAAATCAATTTGGACGCCCACGCCCGAACGCGGCGAGGCGCGTCTCCCTTCCCGCAAATTCCGCGTCCGTGCCGTCCGTCCGTCCCTCCACGCCGCCAGCCGACTCCGGACTACTACAGAAGAACAATTTCAAATATTCTGTGCAACGCCAGCCTGCCCAAGCACTTTGTTGCCTATTAGTTCTCTTTCTGTCTGGTCTGCTTAATTTTTTTTTCTTTCGCAAACGTACCGAGGAGATCCGGGGGAGGAATCGAGATTGCTTCCTCGGGTCATTTCTCACCCGCAGGCGTTTCACAGACAGGTGCTTGTTGTTTCTTGGATGCCTCCTGTTCCTCCTCCACCTCCACATCATCATCGCGTCTCTTCCTTCGACCATTGAACCCCATGGACTGAACTAGTGAGGGGAAACAAAAGGGTCCAAACTTGTTTCTCACACACTTCGTCAATAACATCCGCGCCTGCATTTGGCAGGTGCCAGGAAGGGAGACAATCGCTTTGACCTATCCTATCACCCAGAATCACCACCACCAACCACCTTCTCCTCGTTCCCTTCCTCCTCCATCGCCGCACTCACGCGTACTGCCATCTCCCGGCGTCATCGTCATCATGGCGGCCGAAACCAGCGCCGCCGGGGTTAAGGACTCCATACCAGGCCTTATAAGCGACTTAGAAGCGGGTGAGTGCCGTGCCGCCTTCTCACCCTCCTTTCCCTTTCCCCCCCTCCGGCATATCACACCCCCCATGCATATGTGTATCTGTGTATCATCAGTGTCGCTACCGCATTTTCTAAAATCGTCGAAGTATCAACAATAAACAAACGTTGCACAAATCGTCGAAGTATCAACAATAAACAAACGTTGCACAAATCCACTAACCACAACACACGCAACGCAATGCACTAATCACGGAAACGTGATGGAGGGAGCGGATGAAAAAAAACAAAATAGCCTCCAAACTGCCGGCCAAGGCCCGCAAGCAAGACGTCAAGCCCACGGTCGAGAAGCTGACGACGCTCCTGTACGAGGGCGGCGCCGCCCCTGACGATCTGGTCCGGCTCGTGGGCGTAGTGGCCGCGCCCGAAGGCACGAACCACCTCAGCCAGGCCGCGCTGGGGAGGCTGGCGAGGAACCTGTTCCCCGCCGCGGGGACGAGGGTGCCCGAGAGGGCCGTGCTCGCCGTCGTCGGCTGCCTCGGCCACGGCGAGCTGAGGCCGTCGCTGGCGATCCAGGCGGTGCTGCTCCGGTGGCTGGTACTGGTGTACCACGTCCTCGAGAGCCATGATGTACTGTTTAGGAGCTACGTGGTGATGTTTAACCTGCTTGATACCGCGGTCATCAGGTGAGTTGCTCCCCAATTTACTCTTGCAAACTTCCAGCTAGTCAAACATGAGGAGTCAAAGCAAAGCGAGTTTGCTACCTTTTATGTTCAGTCCCGGCCCCGTAAGCATGGAGGGGGATGACCCGTTTACAAGGGAGCAGGGCGACGGGTGTCAGAACCGGCACAGGCAGCGCTTGTCTAACAAAATATTTCTTCTGGAATAGACCTCAGCTTTGTCATTTGCTCGCTTTGATCACGCGCCGCCAGCATGTTCGTCCATTCCGGATCCAATCCACGTAAGTAGCGCTTTTTGAGGACGGGAGACGATGGGAAGATGGATGTCCGCTCCAACTCCCAGCTCCCAGCTCCCAGCTCCATTCCATGCACAGCTGCTCCGACTCGGCTCACCATCCCTGCTAACCCCCGGCGGCCACCGTGATAATTATGCATCACACTCACTGACTGACTGACCATCGAAACCGCTCACCTACCAGGCTTGAACTCTCGAGACAGACGGGCCACGATCGGAACCTAGTCGGTCTGCTGAGGGTGTACAAGAACTACTACCCTGAGGTCGTCGCCGGCGACATGATGAGGGCCAAGTCCACTCCGTTCAAGGTATGCATGCTATTACAGATACCCCCCTCTCCCAGCCCGGCCCGGGTAAATGGATACATACCCAGATGTCTTTTGTGGTTTTGCTGCGAAGTGACAATCCTTCCGTTCCTTCCGTCGCCCCGGCTTCCATCCCTACTGCTCTGCTCGTATTTGCTGACTGACCTTCAAAAACCGAACCTCGGGATGGACGGACGGGATGTTTTAGTACCCCGACTTGGAATGGCGCGAGAGGCTGGAGACGATCCAGGCTCAGCGTCCTCTGCAGCAGCACCCAACGACGAACATCGGCGGGGCCGTCAATGATCCCTGGGCCACGCACAACGGGTTCACGGTGAACAATCCGTTCGGCCACCGCCAGCGGGGGCGGGGACGCCCGTTGGTCCCTCCCGTCCAGACATCGCATGCAACGGAGGTAAGTTGAGATGACAATTCGATTTTTATTCACCACCACCGTCCCTCCCCAGGAGTGGAGGAGGCCTGCCTGCCTGTCTTCCCCCCCGCATTCACCGGGATGCTTCGGGTTCCTCCCTGAACAAATGGAGGGCGAAAAGAAGCAACCAACCCACCATGGGGTGGGGGGGCGATCCCTCAAAGTTGGTTGGAGTGATACGTTCGAACATTGCATGCTAAGCTTTTGATATCGTCTAATCCCTAATCCCACCACAACAGCAATCGGTCATCCTCGAAGAGATACGCAACGTCGAGCACCTCGTCCAGAACCTGGAGATGATCGAGCTGCCCAACCAGCTCGTGGCCGTCATGGCCGATCCGCTTCTCCAGAAGCTTCTCATGCTCCTGCCGGCCGCGGGCACCACCCAGCCCAGGATCAACAACTGGCTTGACGCGTGCCTCCTGGATGCCTGTGAGGGCGCGTGGCTTGATCATGGGAGCGCCCTGCTTGATCTCATGGAGATTGTGCGGGACTATGCTGTGCGAACAAAGGTATTTTTTTTTCTTTTTTCTTTTCACTCCCTGATATTGCACCCAGCTTCCTTCCTCCTGCTGCCATCTCCTTTGGGTGAATGTTTTGCCAAAGCAGAAGTTATCTCGAATGTTGTTAGCCGCACCGGCAGGGTTTGTTGATTGAGTGGGACTGACTGACTAGCTGACGATGACTGATATTATAATCTAGACCCTCCATCCAGTCTACGAACGTATTCTTCCGCCTCTTTTCACAGCCTGGGACGGCGTCGAGCGTCGGGACGTCGTCCTGGAGGCGCTCACCTACCTCCCGTTCCGGCCCTGGAAGGAGGTGTACCGCGAAGTGCTCCAATCCCTTGACAGAAAAGTGTGCACCAGCGGAGGAGGTGGCGGCGAGCCCCTCCGCGCCATGACATCCTTCTACACCGAGCTCTGCCGTCGCTGGCTCGTCTCCGTCCTGTCATCGGCGTCCTCGTCTCCGTCCCCGTCCTCCATCAGCTCCAACAACGCCACCGCCGCAGCCACCGCCGCAGCCAGCAGCAGCACCATCCCCGAACACACCCCATCCACACTCTCCGCCCTGGTCGATCACGTCAACAAACTCGCCCTATTCCTCGTCACATTCCCATCCTCGACCACCTCGTCCTTCCCCACCGACAACAACAACGCCTCCTCCTCCTCCTCCTCAGAACTCAAAACCCACCTCGTGATCCTCGACTTCTACCGCCAGGCAGCCACGCTCTTCTCGCACCCCATCCTCCTCCGCCACATGGAGATCGTCGCGCCGGCGCCCCCCCTCATCTACTTCATGGCCTTCTCCTCGTCCCCCGCCGTCCTGTCGGCCGCCTGCGGCGTCCTGGCGAGCTACAAGCGCGGCGTCGAGGCCGCCATGGCCGTGCCGCCTCCCCGGCGCAGGCTGACGCCGCGGGACCTCGAGCAGATCTCGCAGTTCAACAACTACTTCATGGACGTGTGCAACTGCCTGTGGCGGGCGAGGGCGTTCGACAGGACGGACGTGCACGGCACGGGCTGCAGCGTGTCCGACGGGGTGGTCGGGAGGCTGGCGCCGTATGCGGATGCATTCTGGGGCGAGAGCACGCTGCCGCCGGGGGTGAGCGTGGAGGCGGCGAGGAGCTCGGGGCGGTATCGCATGCGGGCGCTGCAGATCGCGTTCGGGCTGAGTCGGAACCCGGCGCTGGGGTTGCAGTCGATTGGGTTTTTCAGGAGGTTGGAGGATGAGGAGATCGCTGCTGATGCTGATGCTCAGGAGGAGGATAAGATGTTTGTCGATACCGATGTCGATACCGATGTCGATGATGACGGCGGTGTGGGTGATGTTGCGGGTGCGACAGGGAGGCTGCACTTGCCGGATCGGCAGCAGCAGGGTCAGCAGGATCAGCAGCAGCGGCAGGAACAAGAACAACAGCCGCCGTTGTTGGTGAGGCACGCCGGGCCGGTCACGAGCCAGAGCCTGAGGAGGCTCGCCGCCGATGGGGGGCTGTCGCTGTCGTGGCAGGAGTACAGGCTGGGGGTGCTGCAGGCGCTGGAGGAGAACGGCTTCGGCGGCGTCGGAGACCTGGTGACCATGACGATTGCGGAGCTGAAGAAGAAGAGGAACAGCAGCCAGACGATGCAGGAGGAGTCTGCGGGACAGGAGTCTACAGGGGCTGAGGCTTGAGGTCTGAGGTCTGAGGTCTGAGGTCTGAGCTGCCTGCTAGATCATACCTGGTGGCGAGTTGTTGGGTTGTTGCGACCGATGCATTGGATTTCGCCCTGGTGGTCCGTGCGCATTTGGTGCTCTGAGTTTCTGGATGGATGGATGGATTGATGGGTGAATGGATGAATGGGTGGATGGATCCAGGATACCCACGCGATCTGGCGGCGGCTTCTGGATGGGATCTGGGAACGGTGCCGGATGGAGGTGAGTACCTACCTAGGTAGGTACCTAGCACCTCTCATCTAGGGTGCCCTGTCGGGATTGATTCACGAGCTTCGGCGCGACCGCTGAGCGCTGGCTTCACAAGTTACCTAGTTTGCCAGAGAATGCATTTTCTTGACTTCGTATTGAAACTCTGAGGATCTCAGCGTGAATCCGGGGAATCTGGCGAGTCCGAGGGGAGGACCCGTCCGTGGTGAGTGTGCGGGCATCACTCACCCGCCCGCCCGGCCACAGCAGCCAGACATCACCGTATCGCCCCACCACCTCCACCTCCAGATCCCGATCGCATCATCGATCCCCTCAAAGGTGCACAACGGACACCACACCAACCACCCCGTTTCTCATTCCCATTTTCCAGACATTGAGGGAGGAGGTCGTGCTACGTGCGCACAGCAGCAAGCCAATTTCCCCTTCATTTCCAGCACCACCATCCCCCGCGCGCCCGTGCAGCGCAGCGCAGTGCCGGCCGGCAGGCAAAGGAAACTCCCGTCCCTTCCACGGAAAATCCAGAAGGATGTCGGCAGCCGGCGGCGCCCCGCCCGGTCACCCAGACCCAGGCCCAGGCCCAGACCCAAGCAGCAGCGGCCCAGATAGCGGCCCAGGCCCAGGCCCCTCAATCCGCGTGACGGACCTCACCTACGCCTTCGCAGACCGCTCCACCGGCGTGTCGCACATAACGCTCTCCCTTCCCGCGCGCAGCCGCACCTGCCTCATCGGCGCCAACGGCGCGGGGAAGACGACGCTCCTGCGCCTGCTGGCCGGCAAGCGGCTCGCCCCCGCCGGCGCCATCCTCGTCGGCGGCGCGGACCCGTTCGCGGAGGGGCTCGAGGGCGTGACGTACCTCGGGCTGGAGTGGGTGCTGAACCCGATCGTGCGCACCGACATCGGCGTCGCCGAGCTGCTGGCCAGCGTGGGCGGGGACGCGTTCCCGGGGCGCAGGGACGAGCTGGTCGCGGTGCTGGACGTGGACGTCGGCTGGCGCATGCACGCCGTCAGCGACGGGGAGCGGCGGCGCGTGCAGCTCGCGATGGGGCTCGTCCGGCCGTGGAGCGTGCTGCTGCTCGACGAGATCACCGTCGATCTGGACGTGCTGTCGCGCGCGGCGTTCCTGGACTGGCTGAGGCGCGAGACGGAGGGCAGGGACGCCACCGTCGTGTACGCGACGCACATCCTGGATAACCTGGCGGGTTGGCCGACGCACCTGGTGCACATGCACCTGGGCACCGTCAGGGAGTGGGGAAGGACGGAGGGGTTCCTGGCCGGGATCCCGGAGACGACGTCGGGGAACAGCCGGCTGGGCGAGCTGGTGCTGGGGTGGCTGAGGGAGGATCTAAAGGACAGGGGCCCCAGGAGCCAGAACAGGAGGGGCCCGGAGGGGAAAACGTATGGTGCGGGAGGGATCCAGATTGGTGGGTATGGGTTTGAGGGCAAGCCTCCTCCTACTGACTAGGTAGATCGAGGGCGGTAGGTTACCTACCTCTAGGAACCTAGGGTGACGTCGAACCCGCGAGCACAAGAATTCGGACGTATAAGAGCATGGGGCAAAAAAGACACCCAAGAGATTTAGAATACATGGCGACATTCAACAGCGGCGGAGCTTGGCGGCGCATCTGAAAAAAAAAAAAAAAAAGGAATACCATCTCGAATTCAACACTAGATAGGGGAGGGTAGAAGGGCACGGATAGGGACGGATGGGTATGAGCATGCGAACAGAATGTACAAAAGAGCACCGACGGAGGCGTTCAACAGCAACGGCGAGTCTTCCAGGAGGAGTATGATCCTCAATTCAACACTAGACTATTATCTCTTTTTACAATAAGCTGACCATGGCAGCAGAGCAGTGAACCATCCGAACACTGTTCCACTAAACAGGGCAGCGATACCCAGCCATATGTCTACGACAGACACTGGATTGAATTAAATGGTTGGTTCTTTTGAATCAGAGCGGTGGCAGCGCTAACAGAGTTTTTGACACAATCAGAGTTTTGAGCTGACAAAATGTCCGCTGCACACAATTCTCGAGTCGCCACCACATGTAACGCCAATGGTATCGATACAGAGGTTACGGCTTTGATGCAAGCCAGTCAACAGCAGCCAGAACACCCAATAGAACATAACTCTGCACGGCGAATATGCTATTAAACTGCTCACAGCTTCAAGCCCTGACATATCGCACTGATCTGTCTAGCCTAACAGAGCTGCAAAGCCCCGACAGATATGTTGACAGAGTTACCACAGACCCCTCGCGGCGAGCTAAGGTACCTAGTACGTGACGCCGCGAGGGCTGGCCGGGCGGGCGGGTGATGCCCACGCAGTCGCAAC
>PYST01000244.1:0-59569 GCA_003049485.1 Ophioceras dolichostomum
TGGCCTCAGTAGCCCGGTGAAGATATCGGCAGCCCCTTGTTTACTGCACCACGGTATGGACGGGTGCTGCCCAACTACCTTGCCTGGCGGTGAGAAGGCACGGGGATTGGAGGGCTCGGGACAGGTTTCAAGCGACCAAAGATTCCCAAAGTGTGTTTTGAGTAGAGGGGCAGCTGCCGCAAACAAATAGGCGTGAATGCTTGATGTGCGGGGTGGTAGATAATCCGCCTCATATAGAAATGGGAGATCGTAGCCATCATCAGTCTAGAGTCGTGACGCCGACACCAATACCAACTAGCTCTATGCGCTGCCGCCTCTGCCACTCCATTCTGGGAGAATCTGCCATCCAGACCGTCAAGGGTTAGCAGCAGCCAGCATGGAACGATACCAGATTGCTTCCCTCAAACCGCACCATGGCGATCCTCGCCAGCCTCGTAGGGGCGGCCGTCACCTCTTCCACAGGGGAACGTGGCCCATCATGCTTGCTCTGGTGGTCGCCGCAGTCGTCGTCACAGCCGACCTTTCCTCGCGATTCGCCTTAACACCCGCTCCGACCGCCTAGGCGGCAACCACATCTCCAAGCTCAAGCCTCCTCCATTCCCCCTTCCTCTGATCAAGCGCAAGAACGAAGCCACAGCTACAGCTACACCCATGGCCTCAACCACAGACAAGAGAGCTAAAGGATTCGCCCCGGTCTCCGTCAACTAATTCTTCAGCCGCAAGTGCAACAAGACCTGCGACTTCTGCTCCCACACCGCCAAGATGTCCGACGTCCTGCCCCTCAAGAACGCCCTAGTGGGCTTACGC
Organism: Ophioceras dolichostomum; assembly: GCA_003049485.1. NCBI lineage: Eukaryota > Fungi > Ascomycota > Sordariomycetes > Magnaporthales > Ophioceraceae > Ophioceras > Ophioceras dolichostomum. The sequence goes on from PYST01000244.1 coordinate 808, forward strand.
CTCCTCCGCGAGGCGGGTATGCAAAAGGCCAACTCCGCAGGCGGGCGAGCCGTTTCTGCACACGAAATCACTGGCTGCAATGCTGTGGCACTGCAAGGAGGAGCTCCGGATCGAGTCCGTGTCAATCGTCATGAACGGCAGCAACGTCACCGAGGCCTTTTTGGCGAAGGATGGGAAATAGATCGACGTGCTGGCCGTGTCCTGCGACTCTCTGTATCAGGATACCAACGGCGCCATCGGTCGAGGCGGCGACGGGGACGACAGCGTGGCGAAGATGCTCTTTTAGGTTCGGGACTGATGCAGAGACCTGAGCATCAAGCTCAAGCCCAACACCGTCGTGTGCCGCCTCAACTTCGGGGAGGACATGATTGACATGGGCGAGGCCCTCGCGCCTTTCCGATGGAAGGTGTTCCAGATGTTCATAATGCGGAGGGAGAACGACTCGGAGGAGCGGCTGAGGGACGTGAGGGCTTCGAGATCTCTGCGGAGGAGTACGGCGTCTTTTTCGAGAGGTACAGGCACGTCAGGGGGTTCATACCCGAGGACAATCGGGTCATGGCGTCGAGGTATTTGCAGGTAGGCGAGTGCATGCGGTTCGTGGACAAGGGGAGCGGCGTGATGAAGGAGTCAGGGTCGATCCTCGGCATCAGCGTCGAGAAGGGGCTGTCGCAGGTGCGGTAGGACGTAGAGAGCTCTCTAGAGTAGGAAGGTATTTATGACTGGTCTGGGAGGTGTTTGCGGACATGGCTGGTGTTGGGGGTTCGTCGGCGGCCATTGCTGGAGACGGCGGCGGCGGTTGTTGCAAGACTAGTTGACAACGGAGCTAGAGTGGCATGGGAGTCGTGCGAGCTTTCGTAGAGATATTTGAGAGTCGTTGACTCCCGCCAGCGCCAGCTACCTGGGTACCTGGTACCTAGCTCTCATGTTGTAATTTGGCATTGCCTCGCCCCTGGTCCTCAGACCGTATCCGTGCAGTTTGGTCGTCCCCGGCCGTCTCTTGACATCACCGGCGGTCCTTCGTCGGCCTCCTCTCTCTCTCGGTGCCGGAGGCGCCTCAGGCGGTCCAAGACGGGCATGTGAGCCGAGGAGACCCATGGTGTTCTTGTGGACAGTTCAATCCACGGCTCTCTTGTTTGGAGGCGTTGGTCTTGGCTATGGTCTCTGTCCGGGTGCTTCTGGACAGAGGCTGGCTGTCGTCGAAAGCCCAGCCACCACGTTGACAGGGGCAAGCCTTGTCGCCCCTCTGACATCATCAAACGCGTTGTGAACGAGGGGGACTCGGGGAGAACTAGTGATTGTCGCGGCCGATTGTTGTCTTTTAATAGAAGTTATTCTCGTGGTTAAGGGAAAATTGTATCACATAAAATAAGAACAGAGTTGATAATCAGCTCATGGAGTTGTAGATCTTCCACACGAAAGAAAACGGTGATTGATATTTCCAGCTTCGACCTCGTCGTCATCAGGCCGAAGCTTCCTAGCTTCCCCTCTTGAATCTCGACACGCCCTTACGTCGCATTGCATATCTGTGCCCCAGACTTGCTAATCCTCGTTGGCCTTTTCAATTTTCATTTCCCCCACGATTTTGGGGATCTGTTACTTCCCGCCCGCTGGCAATGATGCCGATTCTCTATTGGCTGGTGGCGGACGGCCCGGACAAACGGAGGCTTCCTGAGCGTCCATAACCGAGTTTGGCCCGGTTGCCCCTCAATTCCGATGGCGGTGCGACGGGACGAATGGAACAAACCACATACACTGTCCAGCCGTAGCCGGTGGCATCGATGCCGGACAACACACCACCGCTTGATATTATCCAGAGCTTGACCAGAGCGCACGCGCTGCATTCAGCAGTTGTTATTCAGACGAATCGACCCTGTTGAAAGCAGGTCGGTGGAAGGTAGTTGCAGTGCAAAGCGAAGACGTAAATTCCCACTGACGGCTTCCAGGCGGCTAATTGGCGCGTGGTGCTGGTGCTCTCAACAGCCTCAACCGCTGGAAGCTCCCCGAGTAGGTGCCTAGGCCACAGCCGCAGCCTCTCCAGCGGCATTGACGGGTGGCTAGCTCTGACGGGCCGTGGAGCATGGAAGCTCGAGTGGACCTGAGTCAGGGGTTCAGCGTTCAGCAGAGGCGCTGCACTCAACACGGCCACGAGGATCACTCCCCAAAAATTCGAGAATATTGTCAGCTCCCCTTGTTGCTCCCCCACTTGGAGGGGCATGACCTGATCGTCCCAAGTCGATTGCTGTCATCCACACACCACAAGAAGGAGATGCATGCTTCCCAGAGCTCCGATGGTGCTTCGCCAATGCTCAGGTGGGTTGGATTTGGGATTGAAAGCGAGCAAAAACGAGCATGGATGGAGCTCGGCATATTTAACCCGACTGCTGCCGCTGCCTCCCGACTTCGCGCTGATATATTTTTTTCCGTCTCTTTTCCCTTTCTCGCATCCGTCTTTCTCATTTCCTTTTATCCGTGGTCCGTCTTTCTTTTGTTTGGCATATCTTCCTTGCTGTTGGCATCGTGGTTCCAGGCGCAATTGATTGAGAATACAAACATAGACGAAGCTCGAGGACCCCAAGTTGAAGAAAGTATCGTCGTACACACAAAATGTCGGGCCCAATTGCTTCTGCCGCCCTCAAGGCGCGCATCCGCCGGCCGTCGATGCTTAACAAGCTCTGCCACCCGGAGGACCTCATCAAGCATTTCCCTAACCACTCGTATATCGGCTGGTCTGGCTTCACCGGTGTTGGATATCCCAAGTATGTTCCAACTACCTACTCGTTGCGTCCTCTGTCCCATAAATTTACCGGGGTTGAATTGGAATGCAATATCTGACCTCCGCGACCGAACAGGAAAACACCGACGATTCTGGCCGACCATGTCGAGAAGAACAATCTGCAAGGACAGCTTCGTTATTCGCTATTCGTCGGCGCTTCCTCGGGTGCGGAGACCGAGAACAGGTGGGCTGGTCTGGACATGATCGAGAGGCGAAGCCCTCATCAGGTCGGAAAGGCTATCGCCGGGGGCATCAACAACGGGAGTATAGAGTTCTTCGACAAGCATTTGTCGATGTTCCCGGTCGATCTGGTCTACGTATGTGATCCCGAAGATGTCCCCAAGATGGTGACCGAAGATGGTGATGATTCAGTTGTCTCCGTACCATGGTCAGCCACCCCCACTAACTTCCCGATTACCGTTCCAAATAAATTTAGGGCTTTTACACGAAGGACAGGCCAAACAGCAAGCTTGATGTTGTGGTTGTCGAAGCAACGGACATCAAGGAAGATGGAAGCATCGTCCCTGGAGCGTCGGTTGGGGCCACTCCGGAGCTCGTGCAGATGGCGGACAAGGTGCGTCATTTTCTGTCGAATCTTCAGCAGCCGTGAAACAAGGCCCCGGGGCTAGACTCCTAGGGCACTCAGAGGGCACTCAGAGGCCCGATAAACCCAGACCGATGCTGACGTGCTCGCTGCCTGCTCGCCACCGATCAGATCATCATCGAGGTCAACACCTCCCTTCCCAGCTTCGAGGGTCTCCACGACATCACCATGACGGACCTGCCGCCCAACCGGAAGCCATACCTGATCATGGACGTCGAGGACCGCATCGGAGCGACCTCGATCCCGATCGACCCGGAGAAGGTGGTCGGCGTGATCGAGTCGGACTATCAGGACCAGACCCTGCCCAACGCGCCGGCGGACGAGTCCTCGGCCCAGATCGCCCAGCACCTCATCGAGTTCTTCGAGCACGAGGTCAAGCACGGCCGCCTGCCCAAGAACCTGCTCCCACTCCAGTCGGGCATCGGCAACATCGCCAATGCCGTCATCGGCGGGCTCGCCGACTCCAACTTCTGGAACCTCAAGGTCTGGACCGAGGTCATCCAGGACACCTTCCTCGACCTGTTCGACTCTGGCCGCCTCGACTTCGCCACCGCCACTTCCGTGCGGTTCTCGCCCGACGGCTTCAAGCGCTTCTACGATAATTGGGAGACCTACAAGGGCAAGCTCCTCCTTCGCTCGCAGGCCGTGTCCAACTCGCCCGAGATCATCCGCCGCCTGGGCGTCATCGGCATGAACACCCCCGTCGAGGTCGACATCTACGCCCACGCCAACTCGACGTGCGTCATGGGCTCCCGCATGCTCAACGGTCTCGGAGGGTCTGCCGACTTTTTGAGGTCTGCCAAGTACAGCATCATGCACACGCCCTCGACCCGCCCCTCCAAGACGGACCCACACGGCGTCAGCTGCATCGTGCCCATGTGCACGCACATCGACCAGACCGAGCACGATCTGGACGTTGTCGTCACCGAGTACGGCCTCGCCGATGTGAGGGCCCTGAGCCCCCGCGAGAGGGCGCGCGTCATCATCGCAAAGTGCGCCCACCCGCTGTACAGGCCCATCCTGGAGCAGTACCTCGACAAGGCCGAGTTCGAGTGCCTGAGGAAGGGCATGGGCCACGAGCCTCACCTGCTGTTCAACTCGTTTGATATGCACAAGGCTTTGTTGGAGGAGGGAAGCATGCAGAAGGTGAAGAGCTGGTAAATACCTGGGTACCTAATGAACCCGCTAGGCTACCTGCGCGACATGAAAAATAGTCTGGAGTCCGCGCTGGATGGACGACGTTTCTTGTTTCTTTTTATTTGACTGGATAGGTGGCTGAGTGGAAGGAGGCGTGTATAGCATTGTTGGTAGTGTACATGGCATCATCGATTGAACGTCCTTCTATCATCAATTTTGTCATTTTATGGGACGCATAGGTAATTTTCTCCGCGTTTGGTTATCCTTTTTGGCCGATCAATCTGGAGCAGAAAAGAGAAGCTTAGAGAACAGAGAGGATCCACAATGTCTTTGTCGTCATGGTATGTTTATGGTGTTGATGATGTTTGATGATGCCGGCAGCCCCTAAATTTATTGAACGAGGCACGCCGCCACAACAACGCTAGGTGCAAGATCATCATTCCGTCGTCAAAGTCACTCTGTTCCATTTGTTTCAACAGCCCCATCTACCTTGATGCCACACTAGACATCTTCTAGCCCTGAAGAAGGCCTACGCCAAACCCTACCTATAGTTATGCCATAGGTATGCAAATGTTATTTCAGACGAGGCATGCGAGGTTATCACCTGTCTCCCTTGATCTCGATGTGCTCAACAAACCGATGACACTCCTGCCCGGGTCATTTACGGCTGGCTTCGGTTTCAGCTTCTCCTGATAATTAGGGCCCTGTACGGTAGACTTTCTGGGAAGAGGATGTGAAGAGAGGGAAGCTTTACAAACACACCTCCTTCAAACCCGCAGCTGATATTGCAACATTGATGACGGTCAAATTTGGTCAACATCATGTAAAAGGCAATCACAACAAGCTCTGAGTGATTTCCAATCTTCCATCTTCAATATTTAACTATTGGACAGCCACTAAGCATCACCTCCCTTCCTCGCCCTTTCTTCCCTCTTCTTTCATTCCTCCCCATACCTACCGACTAGTTTGTGTCGGGCACCCTGGACACGGGAGCATCTTCTCATATTTTTTTTTATTAAATCCTTTTCAGTTCTCCCAGCCGGGCTTCGGCCGCACCACTAAAAATAGCAGCCATGGATCCCGACAAGGCGAACATTCTTCCAAGCCAAAACGACTACTTGGCGCACCCCCAGCTATTGGACTTCCAGCCAAGCTACTGGCTCCGGCAGCAGCCCTACGGTGGAGTTCAACAAGTCCCCATGGAGCGCCTCGAGGGCCAAGAGCCACAGCGTCCTGTGCGCCGGACCTGGACCCGCTGGCACTGGTTGGGCATCTTTGTGGTCATCACGGCCGGCGTGGGGCTGGCAAGCCATCTCTTGCTCTGCTCCATGGGCCTCCAACGCCCGATTCTCCCCTCTACCGGCCACAATGGTGGCTCTCCACTCCACCGCCGCGACGGCGGGGATAGTCCCGGTGGCAGGTTCGAGGGAGACAACGCCGCCCACGATAAGGAGCGGTTTGACAAGACCAAGACAACTACGGTGCTCGAGACCGCTGTGTTAACCGTCACGGTCCAAGGAGGAGCGACTAACGCGGATAGTCCCGGTGGCAGGTTCGGGGGAGACAACGCCGCCCACTATAAGGAGCGGTTTGACAAGACCAAGACAACTACGGTGCTCGAGACCGCTGTGTTAACCGTCACGGTCCAAGGAGGAGCGACTAACGCGGATAGTCCCGGTGGCAGGTTCGGGGGAGACAACGCCGCCCACTATAAGGAGCGGTTTGACAAGACCAAGACAACTACGGTGCTCGAGACCGCTGTGTTAACCGTCATGGTCCAAGGAGGAGCGACTAACGCGGATAGTCCCGGTGGCAGGTTCGGGGGAGACAACGCCGCCCACGATAAGGAGCGGTTTGAGAAGACCAAGACAACTACGGTGCTCGAGACCGCTGTGTTAACCGTCATGGTCCAAGGAGGAGCGACTAACGCGGATAGTCCCGGTGGCAGGTTCGGGGGAGACAACGCCGCCCACGATAAGGAGCGGTTTGAGAAGACCAAGACAACTACGGTGCTCGAGACCGCTGTGCTAACCGTTACGGCCCAAGCAGGAGCGACTAGCGCAGATAGTCCCGGCGGAAGGTTTGGGGGAGACAACGCCGCTCACGATAATAAGCGGTTTGAGAAGACCAAGACAACTACGGTGCTCCAGACCGCTGTGCTAACCGTTACGGCCCAAGGAGGAGCGACTCACGCGGATAGTCCCGGTGGCAGGCTTGGAGGAGGCAATACCGCTCACGATAATAAGCGGTTTGAGAAGACCAAGACAACTACGGTGCTCGAGACCGCTGTGCTCACCGTCACGGCCCAAGTGGGAGCTACTGATGATGGCGTCATCGTGGACGACGACAACGACGACGACGACGTGAAGATCAGGATGACGTTCACCAAGTCGCGCGTTATAATGTCTCGTCTAGGGACTGAGATCGGGGCTCCTCACGAGCCCATCAGCACTGAGTACTCGACCTTCGTCACAGCGGTCCCTTTCCAGACAGTCATCGACGCGTTGCCAGGCCCCGTGATCAACCCCTCGGGCATCCCTACCATTACACCTACGGTCTGGGTCGGGCCTCCCATCGAGACGCCATCGGCCGAACCCGCCGTGAAGCGTCGCTTGAACAGCCTTCGGCAGCTGGAGGACGCGGAGGAGGTTGAGGTAGAGGGGGACGCCGACGAGGAGTCCAGGCCCGCCGAGCAGCTGGAGACGCCGATGGCAACACCGGCTGTCCAGAAGCGCCAAACCGCCTCGACTACACCACCTCTGTGCGGGGGGAAGACGTCGACAGTGACCGCTACCGCTAAGGAGAGGGCCGGTGAGACACTACTTATCTCCTATCCTATTCCTACGCCGCTAACATTTCCACTTGAAGACCAGTTCCAGGCCAGCAGCGGCGCGGTCCCAGACAGCACTAGCAGCCAGACCATGACCACATTGCGTCCATCGACGACGACGGCCGCCAACATTCCCCCCCAGCTGGCCAAACGGCATGTGCTTGACATCGAGGCCGCCGGCTACCACACACTCTCGCCTCGCCAGAACAGCACGACGACGACCACTTCGGCGACCCCTGCGGCCACTCCAGCGCTTTGCAACGTCCACACCGTGACGGTCACCGCAAGTCGGAGGAGGGAGACCGTGTCTGCCAGGGGGAAGCCGACCGGTACCGAACCCAAAGTCGAGCACGCCCGGCCGACGCCGCTCGAGACCGTCCAGGACTACTACCCCGGGAGCAACGTAGCCACCCATGATCTTTTCCCATGGGAACCGCCGAGCAAGCAGACCCCCATCAGGACCCTGATCTACCCACACACCAGCCTCCCCGCAAAGTCCTTGAACCTCGGCCCCGACTACATCAAGTTCTACTCCGCTCCCGAGTACGCCACCGCCGCCGTCACCGTCCGTCCTCCCCAGTCGGATCCGCCCGGCGCGCTCTCCACGATCTGGAGCAACAACGATCCCTGGAGGGGACCCAAGAATAAAAAGATGCGGAGGCAAGATGAGCCCGACGACGGCGGCAGCGGTGGCGACGCCGAGGTCAGCCCGTCTTCTTCCATCGTCACCGTCACCACCTGGACCACCTTTACCCCGTCGCCATCTGCCACCGTCACCTCCTGGACCACGGCCACGGTTACCCCCTCTATCACCACCTTGACATATTCCAGGGACCCCCAAAACGAGAAGATACGGAGGCAAGATGTGCCTAGCGACGGCGGCAGTGGCAGCGGTAACGACGGCGAGGCTAACACGTCGTCCCCCAACGTCACCGTTACCACCTGGACCACCGTTACCCTCGAGGGGACGCCATCTGACATCGTCACCGCCTGGACCACGGTCACGGTTGCCGCCTGGCCCTCTGTCACCACCGTGAAATATCCCTCGAGGGAGCCCAAGGATGAAGAGATACGGAGGAAGGATGTGCCTGGCGATCTCGGTCAAGGCGACGGGCCTACAGGTTGGAGCTACATTTTTAGCATTGTCGGCATGCACCCCAGCACCTTCCTTACCGCCACCACTCCAGCTGCTGTCAGAGACTCTGTCTCGTCCTCGTCCTCGTCCTCGTCCTCCTCCTCGTCATCGTCATCGTCATCCTCCTCCTCCAGCTCATCGGAGACGACGCCCGAGATCACCCCAGCGCCGACCTCAACCACAACCCCAACCCCCGTCGACGACGAAACCGCGGAGCCTTGGTGGACCGACGACATCAGGCCGCCTCCGGGCTACGACGGCAGCGTCCCGTATGCCGCTGACAGCCTCGCTCGCATCCCTTTCCCACCTGGTGGGCGACCTCCCTTCACTGGTTTTCCCGAGCCGACTCCGGGTCGTCGTCATAGGCGGCGCCGCCAGACCACCTCCTCTTCCGCTACAACCACCCTCCCCCCCTTATCCTCCTCCTCGAGCTCAGAAAGCACGTCAACGCCAACTCCGCCAGTGAAAACGTTTGATTGGACAGACTATTTTTGGTGGCCGCCGTTAGCTTTTCCGACTGGTCGTCGTCAAGGTTACGTACGACGCCAGACCGACGAGACCACCTCTACTTCAAGCACCGGCTCCTCCTCCTCCTCTTCCTCAAGCACGTTAACGTCAACCGCGCCAGCGGAAACGTTTAATTGGACCGACGATATTTGGGGCCCCCCGTCACCTCTCCCGACTCGTCGCCAGACCGGCGAGACCACCTTGACTACAAGCAGCTCCTCTTCCTCCTCAGGGAGCACGTCAACGCCAATTCCGCCAGCGCAGACGACTCTACTTGACTACGACCCCCTCGTTTGGGTGCCATTGACCGATCGGCCCCGCTATGTCTGAATGCTCAGGGGAAGGAAGGCTACTACGCACGGGTGAGTTAGTGAGTGCCATAAGTAGATACTAGGTATTACCTGTAGGTGGGATGACGAAGGACAAAAAGATTGGACAGATGTATTTATACAGGGAATTCTTGGTTGATAGGGGCACATCAAAGATTGGACCAGATGTGGTGTGCTCCTCCGTTCTTTGGTTTTGTGGCAGGGTATTTAACTTAGGATCAGAAACGTAAAAAGAAATGGGCTGATACCTGGCCGACCTGGGTGCTTGAGAGCTAGCTCCTGGAGAGGCTGCCTCTTGTATTGAGAACTCCATTCCTTAACAATGCTTGCTGGCGTCCTTCTCGTCGATAGCAGGTTTGTGCCTATACTTCAGAGAGCGAGACTGGATGTTGCAGTGCTTTCGTGGCGTTCCCTTTAATTACTGGGAGTCACCTTGATGGCCGGGCTGATGATTGACGCCTTAGCAATGCCCCTTCCAGCTTTACAGAGACAAGATAGGACCCGGGTATGGCGCCGACCGAGCTCGAGCCTTGTGGCCGACCCTCTGCCGCCTGAGCATGGCAAAGGTATCGAGGTCAACCGATTGCTTGTCTTCCGGCTACTTACGCATGACGAAGTCGCTCTGTTCGAGCTATGGGAGGTGGATAGACAAAGACAATGACACTCCCAATTTGGGCGCGGCTGGCCGAGCTTAACCTCGGCACTGTGCAGCATCCTTATGAAACTCCACGAATCGCTGATCCAAGATCTTCCCCAGCCACACCACTATCGTTCATAAGGCAGTAAGTACTTGGTCGAGCCTACAGCTCCTGGATTGGGAGACATTGTGTTGGGGCTGCCCTTCCCTGAAAATCGACTCCGACTGTCTAAGGGGGGTGATATTGGAAAAGAGAGAAGGGAACTATTTGAATGAGTGTATTGAAGAGCCCTTGCCCTTCTCTATTCTGTCTATCTACAGAGTGATTGGACGGTCTTTTATAGACCTCTAGAGTGGAGAGATGAATCACGTCGAAGGTCATAGAAGCAATTATCAAGCATCGTTCTGGAACATCATGGAAGTCCATAGAACCTTCGGGCACTTGGTAGAATCTTCTGACAGGTGAGGGCACCCTCCTAACATCCCAGCTCGGCCAGTCCCACATCCAACCCTCACTGAATGAACAGCCTTGCCTGTTCTTGACTGGTCACGAGCGTCCCCCGCCGAACTTCGTGAAACCATTTACAGCCGAACAGCCCGCTATGCGAAGTGGTGACCACGCCGGCCTCCGAAGCCTACACTGTAGGGTATTGTTATTGTATCTTCTTTGGGACTGGCTTGTGCTGTTGTAGAGGGTATTCTATTAGCATACACTATACGTTACATTCCGTTACATTGCCCACACCAGGTCAGCTTGGGATGCTGGCAAGTACTACCTTACATAGGTGAGCGTCATCCAGTCCATCGTCGTGGCGGCGTTAAGTGGGGCTCACTTTATTAAGGCCATTCCCTTGATATTCAGGAGTAACTTCGGTCTACATGGTGTTTCTACACATAGGCAAGTACCTCGCGCAATTGCTTCCTCTTTTACATTCACTGCGGCGCATGGAGCAAAATTTCCCACGCGGATGAAGAACGGCACCTGACTCTTTGCTTTTTTTTTCCCTCTCTCTCTCAATCCGCGAAACAACGACTCCTCCCTATCTCGATCTTCCTTTCCTACGCCACCAACCCAAAGCTCTGGATCAACGATCTTCACGATGGGGGACTTGAAAGAAAGTCTATATGACCAGGAGCAACCCAACCCTTGGTGGTTTGAATCAGCACTCCGTCAATGGCTCCCTTCAGTGGGAAGCAGCTACCGCGGCCTCGACATCGCTCTCGTGGTCATTCGTCACATGTACCGTTCCCTCCTGTTCTGCGAGGTCGGAGATTGGCAAGGCGACAACTGCGTCACAGCCTTCGCCTGGCGGTATAGCTGCTTAAAGTTGGTTTGGCACGCATGTAAAATACTAGTCGATTCTAAGCCAGAAAGCTTGCATTGCTGGCATACTAAAATAGAAAAGGTTAGAATAACATTAGTATATTGAAAAATATAGGATGAACGGGTTGTAACTAGGAAAAGAGTATAAAAACAAAGGCTTCGCTGCCAGACTGGGTTAGGTTAGGGTTAAGGCTAGGGCTTAGCGTTAGGGATAGGGCTCAGGGTTCCTGGTATATGGAAATGGTTAGGGGTCTGCTTTGTTTCTGATTGGAGTGGTTCTTAACATGTCGGGTCGAACGATGCAGTCGGGTCAGGATTGATACAGGGACAGGGAATTCGTATAGCAATGCTGATACTATCTCGAGAAGTGAGAATGAGGACGTGGAAGCTCAGACCTCAACTGAAAACCGGACCCAGGGCATCCTAGGAAGGGGGTAGTAGGTGACCTCTGATCATTCCTGGCGAAAAACTTCAGAACAGGCAGACAGGCAAAGTACGTTTGCTCCTTCACTTGTAGTTGACAAAAATCGTCCCAGCAGCATTCAAGCTGCTCCCACTCACCAGATGCTCCGCCATGAAAGGCGAGTACCTATGGATCCAGTCCTGCCGGTTCATCCAGGGTACGACGACCTTCAAGAAGTCAGCCATTATGGCTGTGTCCCCAACTGGCAGGGGCGAGAATTCGGTGACCCAGATGGGCATGTTCCTGCCAAAGATGTCGTTGACCTGCCCGTGGGCGTACGTGATGTAGTCTGTGAACAGCTGCGCCTGCTGCCCGCCGCTCTTGCCCTGCTCGCCGAACCAGTGCAGCGCCTGGGCCTCGCACCGTAGGCCGGAGGGGTTGGCGCCGATGGACGCGAATTGCCGCAGCCACTGTAAGCCTGCGGGCCCGCCGGTGTGGCCGGTCATGGTGTTCCAGCTGCTCACGGCGGGGCAGACGAGTTTCACGCCTCGCGCCTGGAAGCGAAACATGTCGTTCCCCCATGCGTTGTATGCTTCGCGGGGCGTCTTCTGACATCCGCCGTTGCCGCGCGTCTCGTCTGGCTCATTGTAGCCCAGCACCCACGGGGTGTCTCCCCTATCGATCTTGGCGAAGACACCTGCTGCGTCTCCCAGGCTGCCGGGACCCCAGTACATGGGGATCTGTTGGAACTTGGGCGCGTTGAGCGCGGTGCCCCAGTTGTACGCCCATGTGGCGGAACCGGGGCGGGAGAGTGTGTTGGTGATGCCGCCGTTGTTGTACGCGAGGCCCTTCTTGATGCCGTATGGGGCATCAGTGCCTCGTTTGGAGAGGCCGGGCTCGGTGGAGTTAATGGCATCGTCGGGCTCCCACTCGGCGTAGGGAGGGGAGTAGTCCACGGGGACAGCGGCGACCAGGCCTGTAAGGAGAGTGAAGGCGAGGGGAGTGAATGCTTTCATGTTAAAGGGAGGGCTGTAAGTATATACTGAGTGGTACAAGTGATTTACAAGTAACGGGAGCGGGTATCAGTGAAACTCTGATGGTGGCAGGCGTGGGTGACAGGTGGGTGATGATCAACACCAAAAGCAAAAGAGGGAATGATCAGCTCTGCTGGGTAAGGTATATATATATATGGATGGATTGAAGGAAGGGATGTGCTGCTCGAGCATGGTCGGAGCAAGTGAGACATGGCTTGAAGATAGATGGTGTCGTCTCCCCTTATATACCAAAGAGCGCTTGAAGCATCATGCCAGGCATCGTGCACTATCCCAAAGCGTGCATCTAGTGTAACCGATGGCTGTCGTCTGTTTCTATTCCCAACCAACATTCTTGCCGATGGTTGGGTGGTAGCAGAGAGACACAACGCGTTGGATTGTGTGGGAAAGTAACATCGTTCTGGCCCCAGTTCTTCCAATAGCTGTGTGTGAACGAAGGGAGGATTGTGGATGTGGTGGCATGTCAGGGTAGACCCGGGCTCGAAACCAGTTGCGAGCTACCTGGTTGGCTCTAGCGGCCTGGCAGCCGAGGAGGAATGCCTGGGACAGAGCGAGCGCGCTGTGGGATTGCTGGACAAAGCGGCGCATTCGTTGGAATGGCATTCGAACGATTCTTTGTTAGTCTCTTTCCCGGCTGGGCTACCTCGACGTCTTCCAAGAGAGCAGCCATTGCATTGTGCAGCATAAACGTAGCCTGGTATTCTCTATTAATGGCGAATTCCGATTACCTGGTCTGGGGAGCTTGATAGGGAGCGGAAATGCTGCAAAGTGCTGTCCCCTACAATACGAAAAAAAGAGAAATTGTTTCGAAACGGCCGATCACGAGATTTCCTTGCCCTCCATTCCGGAGGCCCACGTCCATGTCGTCTGAAGTCGGGGGATGAGTCGCGGAACTTTTTCCAAGCATGGTGCGAGCTTCCTTCCGCATCATTCCAATTGGGTGCCCCTGAAACACCCTGTGCCTCTCTACCCCGCATATTGCAGCCTTGATGATGATTGGTCCCTGTGCAATCTTATCATCATCATCAGTACTGAATCCCTCGATAGAAGGATTGCCGACAATGATCCTTCGAGAACGAGAACGGACCGAGCCTTTCTCCCTCCCGCGTATGCGCCAGGTTATGGGCAGCTCCCCCGTTTACCAACCCAACGAGCTATTGAACAAGCTGATTGCTTGAGAAGTTGGAGCTCTGATGCCTTCCCGTTTCTAGTTTAAGCTTGGTCGCCAAGATCTCGAAAAGCTTGACGGTGCCTCAGCCACCCAACGAGCCTGTCTCGTCAGGTCAATGCCATCCGCCTGCTCTCTGCGGCGTGTGTTTTCTTTTCGGCTAATCGGCGACATTTCCACTACGCCACCCCCTCTCCCGTCCCCTTCCACACAGCACGTCGATGGACCACGGAAACTACAGGACCGGGGAGAGACTACCTACCTACTCTCCGGATCGGTCGCCACTTGACGTTGCAATTTTGTCGGATTTCAGCAGCACATTCGGTAGACCGAGCTGGCGTGAACCGACAGCTGTCGTGCGGCGGAGCCCAGCCTGTGAGAGCATTCGGTCCTTGAGCCTTGCCTCTTCCACGCGCTGCTGTCTGTAAGTGCGTCTGAAACGTAACGCACAATCCTTTATCGCGGCTCAAGCGGAAGAGTGGCAGGCAGAAGGAATGAAGCCAGAGAGGGGTTCCTCTCGCCGCCCCGCTTGGTCATCAGGAGCGAATCGGATGTGAGGCGCCGATTTGATCCGATTATGTATCGTCGAACTTCCCTACTCGATCAGACTAAGGCTAGCGTTCTCAGTTGGTGACAAACTCGGGGTTGGGATTCCCGTTATAAACTATTGTGATCATTCATCAGTCTCACGCTAAGCTTCCCTGATCCTGTGTTGCAAGAGATGGGCGTAGCACGGCCAAGGGGAGAGAGGGGAATTAACAAGGCACAGTCCAGTCTCTACATTCATATCCTTGCCCAAGGCTATCGTGCCAGGTCTCCAGAAACAAAAATCTCCGCCGTTGATTCGGGTGGCTCCGGAGACCCATCAATTCGCGGAGTGCGGCAGCGGAGGAACGAGGGTTGCTGTTGGCCAACAAACGATCCACTCAGGGGAGAATTGCACATTGTAAAGTGTCTGATGGACCAGGCCTCAGTCAGTCTCAGGAGAGATCGTCCTCCCCATCACAGTCCACTGTGATTACTAAGCATGACCAGAAAGAAGCTTTTCTGGAGCAGACATGAACCGTACCTAGGTACACGGTCTCGGGCTCACTTATTTGCTGGTTCAAACCGAAACATCAGACACGTAAACGGAACAGAGAGCCTCGTACAAGAAACCTAGACGCGTTGCTGAAGTTAGAATATTAGGTAGCCTTCCACCCATATGCTGTCGATCCTCTCCGCTTGGCATGGGGGGGGCCGAGAGTAGCCAAATTCACCCAGAGCTTGGGCAGAATAGATGGGATTAACTTGAGAAGCTGTATTCGTGCCACCGGAACTGCAAGCCACGTGCCTCCAATGTTGAGTTAGCAATTATAGTGAATCACTATCGTTCTGCGACTGTACGTGGGTGTAATTGGTCCAGTAAAGGGGTTGTTGTAGCACAGCAGCCGAGGTCCAGTAAGGGGGTTGCTGTAGCACAGCAGCCTAGGTCACGGACGGAACCAGAGCGAGATGGTCAAGGGAGACTGGCTACATCAATCCTATGGGTGGAAATGGGAGGCTGAAGGCCGGTGGTGATCAGCTGCATTCGCTTGTATTTGGTCCGTAATGAAGCGGCCAATGACTCTGAAATACGGCAGCTACAATCTAATTAGTGAAGAGAATGGGTGCCAGCCCTGTCCTCGTCCCATACTTGATGTGATCAGTGAGTTATCATCTCTAATTCATCAGAGCTCCTCGTTTAGCGGGCCAACTAGTGATGGTTTTCACCTCGAGCCATGAGGCATGCGGGACAGTTGAATCCGTTCCTAATACCGGATGGCAGCTCGTCTCTGGCCTAAGGCCAATAATGACAATATTCCACCTATTTATATGTGGTGATCGCCGGTTCTCGCACTGCTTGCCTCTTTCCCTCATCCTGCTCTTACTACCGCACTCGTTGCTTCCTTGTGGTAGCGATAGAGGCTGGAATTAGCTGTATTACCTACTGTTGAACCACTGGGTGCACCTTTCTGCACCCATGAGGAACTAGCTGCCTCAGTCATCAAGGCATCCACCTCCAACAGACCTCAGGTCACGTGGACCCTCAGGAGTCGCCTACAAAAGCACTCCCTCCGGCCCACGCGTAGACTAGCTTTTTCCCTTCCTCGTACATCATCAGAATCAACAGATTGGTTTACCACACGCGTGTCTTTTCCAATTGGAACCCTGGCCTTCCAACACCTACCTCTATATATCACTCTGAGTTCCGGACCAAGCCAGCCCACGAAACGCTACACACGTCACCTTAACAGCAATTATCCTCAAATTTCAGCAACAAGAAACGGTCACCATAATCTCAATTTGAGTCCTCACCCTTCTCGCCAGCCTGGCGTGCCTCGTGATCGGTGCTCCGCCGATGGGTGTGCGCCAGTTCTACCTACATCCCATCGACGACGACTTGAACCATGGCCAAAGCAGTGACCATTGGCACTTGGCCAGCGACCAGCTTTCATTCGGCGACTTGATTACCTCGGACCAGGGTGGCAGCAGAAACCTGGATGTTGAGAAACGCCAGTTGTCGTTCGTCGGCGGCGACATCCCCACCGATAATGACGGCATCGACTAGAACCTCCAGCTTGCTACGCGCCTGTTCCCCCTCGACAATTGCGACGGCGCCCCGGCCTCTCCAGGCGACAAGGGTAAGCTCGGCGAGCGCATGGGTCGCCGCTCCACCACCACGACTGACGCCGTCACCCAGGCTGACACGCTCATGTGCACTGGGCATACTGAGTACGCCACGCGCATCGTGGATAGTCGCCAGCCGACGCGTGAGGATTGCCTGACGCTCTCTGGCCTGTACGGCACCATGCCCATGACTGCGTTCGCTGTGCCCGGTGGTAGCGAAAAAATCTTTGACATAGTGGGTGAGTGGGGGACCTGCGTCCTCACAATCCATCATGACGTCTATAGTGCGTTGTAAGTCGTATCGCGATACTATATCCAGGTTACTCTGGCACCCAACTCTGCTCGTTTCAACCCTCGCCATTGCCTTTGATGTTATTAATCCCCATGCTATGCTGTGGACGGAATACTAACCGCTTGGCCCCCTTTGAACTGTACTGCCGGGCGTACCTGCACCAGCTACAACAATTTGGATACGCAGACGATCCTACGCACACTGGCCGAGGAGAAATGGCTCTGGGAGGGCGGCTGGGGCCCGGCGCATGGACGGATGCACTGCCCCCTGGAGACAATAACACGACGAGGAGATTCGGTGGATCATGACGCAACGTTGGTAACATCACACTTCTTCTCCAGGCCTACCTTTCTTCCCTTCATGTCTTTCTCTGGCTTGCGTTGTTGTTTGGCTTTGGACGGGATCAGGCGGGATCGGAAGGGTGGATCTGACGAAACGGGCGGGAGGTTGTTGATATCTGATCTTGCGAGCTACAGGGCATTTACTGCATAATGAGACCGAGAGGGTTAAGTTGCCGGTTATCAATCATGAAAGATGTAGTGGTATCAAAGAGGTCGGTTGCATGTCGAACTCCCAGGTACCTGCGTAGGTACCTACCTAGGTCAGGTAGGTACCTGGGTAGGCACAGGAAGGACAATACTACTTACTACATTGCTTTGCGAATCATCACCGGTCCGCCAGATGCTCGGGGCTTGTTCACTTCCAGAGTTTCAGCTCCTGTTGCTGTGTAAGAACTGCTAATACTTCAGATACGCCGCATGCAGATATTAGTTCACTATGAAGACTCCCCTCGATCCTACTTCGCCACTGACCTGCCACTGTCAGCTACCCTGGTATCCCCTTGAGACTTAAATCCTGCATCGTTCTCTGCCTGGTGACCGCTTCACATCCCAGAGAATTCCCCATTGTCCCCTCCCGCTCCCGCGCCATAACCGTCAGCCCCATCACCATAATACTCCGGCGCAGCTGCCGTGTTCATCCCGGGGTGGGGTGGCCCGCCGTACGCCGGCATGGCGGTGTATGGCCAGTACTGCGCGGGCTGGACGAGCAGAACCATACTATTCTCTGGCGGCGGGCCCATGCCGTCGACGAAGCCCGGTTGCTGCTGCATCGGGTGCGGCGCGGCCGAGACCGGCACCGACATGGAACTCGGCACGGGCACGTACTGGCTCGCTTGGCGGGACATGGGGATGCCAACAGGGATGTACTGCGGCTGCTGCTGCTGCTGGTGCTGGTGCTGTTGAGGCTGGACCTGAGGGTTGTTCAGATGTTGATACCGCGCCATAGCCGCCGCCATCCCCCCACCTCCCCCAAGACCACCGGGAGCTAAGCTCAGACTGTTCAGGCTGGATGCCGTTAGCTGCTGGCTCGCGCTGTTCGAGATCCCACCGCCTGCAGAGAAATGTGTGGACGAGCCGCCGACCAGGCTCGCAGACTGGGGAAAGCCACCGGCGCCGCCACCGCTACGGCTGCCTGTGAGGCTCGAGGACGCATCTGTCTGGAGGGCCGAGGCACCGCGGAGGGAGATGTAGGTCCGGAAGGTCTGTTGGACGACGTTCTTCAGACGCTCCATGGTGTTCTCGTCGGGGGAAAGAGCGATGTCGCCTTGTCGGACCTTGTGGGTCAGGATGTTAACGAAGATGGTGCCGAAGTCTTCGTCTTCTTGGGTGGGGCCTGCGGAGGCGCCGATCGAGAGGCCGTCGTACCCTTTTAGGGAGTTGAGAAGATGCGTTAGCTGTGCTTCCTCCCGAGGCGGTCCGGCGGAGGATAAGTGGTAGAGAGAGAAATTTCGTGCTGGGAAGGGATTGCTGGTCGCGGCTTACAAGGTGTGTTTGGCTTCGGATTCCCAGGGAACAAGATATCCCAGATCTCGAACCACTTGTCTAGCTTGTGAGCCTCCTGCGGCTTCTTGCGGTTCTGCTTGTCCAGCAACGCCCATTTAACAGGGCTGATCCCCTCTCGCAGTGCAGGGTCGCCCTTTTGGCAGGGAACATCACTGCGTAAGTGGTTCGATAGCTCCTTAGGTGCCTCGCGTTGGGAGCCCTTGAATATCGTGTAGCAACGCTCGCACTGGACCACGGTGTGCTTCCGCTTGAGGTGCTCCCTGATTGAGTGTTAGCTGAAGCACATGAGGTCTTGCTGCACTCCCTGGTCATCCTGGTTGCCACCGAAAGCAACATAGCGGCGCCGGGAGGGGGGCGGGTGGTGAAAGCGGATGTTGAATTCATCTTACTTGAGCCTCTGGATCGTCCTGAAACCAGGTCCCGCGCATGCCCTGTAATAGTCGTTCTTCACGCCCCCGGTCGAGGTGGCACCGTGGTTGATGCCATATCTCAACGGGTTCAGCTTGTGGAACGGACAGGCGAGCAGTGGTGCCATACTATCATTGGCCGCGTCTGGGTGGCTGTTGCCATTGCCGAAGCCGCCCTCGTCCTCGTCATCTCCACCGTCGCCATCACCAATTCGCTCGCCGTCTCCTAGGCTGGTCCGACGACGCCTCTTCCGCGGGCTGGTTGGAGACTGGTTCCCACCGCTGGCCGAGGAGCTCGATGGCCGCTGACCATCGGAAGACGGGCCACCAGACCCAGATCCACCGCCGCACTGCCACGATTCGACCTTGCTTCTCACGGCGGAGTTGAAAGATTTGTGAAGAAGGGGAATGAGATAGGCGGCCAAAGCCAAATCTCCGTTGACAGCGGCAATCACGGCCGCGTCTATGGTGTCGTCCTCTCCACTCCACTCATCATCATCCTCTTCCTCCTCTTCGTCTCCTTCGCTCCCGTCGAGCATTTTAGCATCTTTGGCCTTGCGAGGGGTGGCCTGGGGATCGGGTCTACGTGCCGTCCTGTCTGACCGTGCTGCTGGCCGCATGGTGACAGGGGTAAATGGTGATGCTGGCTCCTCGGAGGATCTCCTCGACAGCGAGCGGGGGTTGCTCCTGTTAGGTTCGGTCAGCAGAAGTGTTAGCAAGAAAAGTGTTGGGAAAGGTGGCCCGTGAGTCCGTAATGTCCTGGGGATACAGGTGGATTTGGGTCTTAGACAGTTTGGTGCTGGGCAAGGGCTAGTGATGAACTGATGATCTGTGGACAAAGGTCGGGAAGACTTGCTCTTCATCCCATTTGTCTCCTCTCCGGGACGCCTTTTCGTCGTCTCCCGGATAGCTGCAGTCCCCGAGCTCTTGCTCCTGCGACCCCGATGTTGTCCCCCAGGAACTGACGGAGGACGGCGTTTGGTAGGTGGTGGAAGCGTCGGTGACGGGTGTTGAAGACCTCGATGTCTCACTCCCAAGGTCCACAAAATGCCGGGCGTCTGCAGCAGCAGCAGCAGCAGTAGCAGCAACTGCAACTGCAACGCCGGCAGAAGCAGCCGAAGGAGAGGAGGACGATGACGAGGACGACTTCTCGAAACTGTGCATATAGTGCTCTCCTCTCACCGATCCTCTTCCCCCAACGACAGCCTTTCCGCCGCCGCCACCAGCCGAGCTGGCGATGGCAGACGCAGCTAAACCCTTGGGACGATGAAGTCCGACCGTCAAAGAGGTCTGGGACCTGTTGTTGTCTGCAAATCGTGGCATGGTGGCGGGAGAAAAAGCGGCGCTGCTTCCACGGGTCGGTTTGGGTTGATGATGATGGACCATGACTCCCTACTCAAGTGACGAAAAGGGGTCGGTTTTACCCACGGACTTCCCGAGGAAAGAAGGCAGACAGACAGAAATGCGAACTATCGAAAGTGAGAGAGAGTAATACTGGCGGAAGACCTGCTCGGTTTTTCCCAGGTAGCTCGTCGCCTTTTTGAGCGAAAAACACCCCTGCCTTTCTCGGCCAGAGACGATTCGCCATGGTCTCCATCGTGACAGACAGAAGGCCAAAAAGGGAGCAAGGGTGGAGATGATGGACGGCGATGGTTGGTGGTAACAGACAAACGAAGGAGCGACGACGGCGCGCCCGGTCCAAGATTGCGTCGCATATTGTTCACTTGATTGCGTACTGACGCAGTTGCGACGATGGCAAAAAAAAAAAAAAAAAAAAAAAAAAAA
This sequence comes from Ophioceras dolichostomum, assembly GCA_003049485.1. Lineage (NCBI taxonomy): Eukaryota > Fungi > Ascomycota > Sordariomycetes > Magnaporthales > Ophioceraceae > Ophioceras > Ophioceras dolichostomum. The sequence continues at coordinate 21,684 of PYST01000244.1, forward strand.
AAAAAAAAAAAAAAAAAAAAAAAAAAAAAAAAAAAAAAAAAAAAAAAAAAAAAAAAAAAAAAAAAAAAAAAAAAAAAAAAAAAAAAAAAAAAAAAAAAAAAAAAAAAAAAAAAAAAAAAAAAAAAAAAAAAAAAAAAAAAAAAAAAAAAAAAAAAAAAAAAAAAAAAAAAAAAAAAAAAAAAAAAAAAAAAAAAAAAAAAAAAAAAAAAAAAAAAAAAAAAAAAAAAAAAAAAAAAAAAAAAAAAAAAAAAAAAAAAAAAAAAAAAAAAAAAAAAAAAAAAAAAAAAAAAAAAAAAAAAAAAAAAAAAAAAAAAAAAAAAAAAAAAAAAAAAAAAAAAAAAAAAAAAAAAAAAAAAAAAAAAAAAAAAAAAAAAAAAAAAAAAAAAAAAAAAAAAAAAAAAAAAAAAAAAAAAAAAAAAAAAAAAAAAAAAAAAAAAAAAAAAAAAAAAAAAAAAAAAAAAAAAAAAAAAAAAAAAAAAAAAAAAAAAAAAAAAAAAAAAAAAAAAAAAAAAAAAAAAAAAAAAAAAAAAAAAAAAAAAAAAAAAAAAAAAAAAAAAAAAAAAAAAAAAAAAAAAAAAAAAAAAAAAAAAAAAAAAAAAAAAAAAAAAAAAAAAAAAAAAAAAAAAAAAAAAAAAAAAAAAAAAAAAAAAAAAAAAAAAAAAAAAAAAAAAAAAAAAAAAAAAAAAAAAAAAAAAAAAAAAAAAAAAAAAAAAAAAAAAAAAAAAAAAAAAAAAAAAAAAAAAAAAAAAAAAAAAAAAAAAAAAAAAAAAAAAAAAAAAAAAAAAAAAAAAAAAAAAAAGAAAGGATCAATGGAGAATGCTGCGGAAGAAGGACTTTGGCGTGGTGCTTGTATGTGGGTGAGCTTTGGTGTGAGCCTGCTGCTGGCTTCAGGTACAACGGAATAAGCAGGCATTGACCACACACCATTCCGACCCACGCTGTCCACCACCCACCCTGGGCCGCTACGAATAATACCGTAACTGGTAGGGTAGGGCACCCACCCACCAAAAAGCAGCCGCAAGTTGACCTCAGCGAGCGCCAGCTGTCCGAACACAGCAGGGCTGGGATGCGAAAAGATGGTGGGATGGCGGTACCCTCGGTCCAATCAAGGTCGGCAATTGGTGCTCCAGACCTCCATGATCCCATGCAAGGATGGGGTGTCCTTGTTAAAAAGGGCCTGTGTTCATGTCCCCCCACCCCCCAAAAATCAAACCTGCCGCTTTTCGCAACATTGAAGCATTTTCGCAGTAGGGGCGTACTGCGCACAGAAGCGGTTTGTTGAGGCACACTCACACGCCGCGACGTCGAGCTCTCGCGCAACTGCGCTGGACGACGCAGGTGCGGCGAATCAGCGAATGTGCCGTGTCGAGCCGCTCCCCGTGTCGCGTCGTCGTCGTCGACTTTTTCTCTAATGATCCTTGCCTTTTTCGCATTCTGACAATCCCGCGCAACGTCTGCAGTGCGCACTCGCAGTTATTCGCAAGTGTGTGACTGCTTGAATCGTTGGTTGGTTTTTGTGGATTTCCGTCACTCCGTTCCGTGGCCGGCCAGCGTCTCCCGCCCCTCACTGCTCGAGTCGAGGCTTGTCAATTGTCAAAGGAATCGAGTCCGAGTCTCTCGCCCACCATCGATCGGCTGAGGTTAGGCCAATTGAGTTCCTGCCCTTTTTCGTTCAATCCCGTCAGTTCCAAATCTGGTCAGATTCGCGGGAGTCCGCATGAAGGATCTTGCTCTTTTCCCTCGTGACGAGTACTGTGATTGCGCGTCTGAGGTCACATCCACATCGCGTGTTGCGGGCGGCGTGCTGCGACGACTTGCGATCACTGATGATTGATGGTCATCGAGGCTTGCACGCCGTGACGCGACCCGGCCCGCATCCTAACGTGAACCGGAACCTCGGTCGTGTGCGAATTGCTAACGAAACCAGAAGGCTGGGTTTGGACCATTTCAAGGCTATTTCCACGAAATGGAGTCAGTTCTCCGCAGTTAGTATTTCCCTTCACGTCGCCAACGTGTGATGGAAGGAGAAAAGGCACCCCTGATGACCCCTGAGCCCCCTCATCGCATTGCCTTTTTGCTAGCTAAGGATAGGCAGTTTTGCTGTCTTGTTGTTTTCCTCAAGGGAGAATTGCGAAGTGACTCATGAATGCCTGGATGCCTTTTGCAGAAAAAGTTCATAGCTGCCTGCTTGAGAAGGACCCGCGAAGGGACTGAGGGAAAGAGGAGGACAGATATTTAAGGCAGCTCTGTTGCTCTTGTGCAATGTCGGAAAAATGGCGAAGAAGCAAAGCCAAAAACAAAGCAGTTGTGATTAAAAAAAACATCAAGGAAAAAGAAGCCATCACCACTTCCGCCGCAATCCTCAGCACTTCTCCAAACTCACTCTCTGGGTGTGTACGTTCTGTGTCCCGTTGGCTGGGTTGCGTTCCCCAGCCTACTTTACCTCCCGTACCACCTGCAACTGCGCAAGTTTGCCACCCCACGTCCAGCCAACATGACCTCCAGCGATCCCACCCCGCAGCCGCGTCCAATTCCGCCACAGCCATACGATCCAGGTGAGTTCCCCATAAACACGCAAAGTCCAATATGCCGGGTCTCCTTGGCGACATGCAGGCTGATGATGTGAGCGTGTCTGTTGGCATGCGCTGCTAGGCTTTGGGGCTCGGAGGTAGGCAGACTGGGCCTAGGGGCAGGCCGGTAACATCGGCAGTCTACCGTGGGTACCCGGCCCACTAGAAGCACCGAAGCTCGGAGCACTTGGGGCGACTCGGGGCATCCTCAGCCTGATCGTCAGAGCTGGGAACCGTTCGTGCTTGTGGCATTCGGGATGTAACATCTGGCGTCGGGAGTCTGTGGGTGCATTGTGCATTCAGGGATAGAGCTTTGTGGGATGGATCAGAAGGTCCCTTGTCTCGAAGAGCTTGCGTCGTCGGGATAGTGGGTGAGTGGGTGGGAAGTTGTCGGTTGTAGGCTTGAAGGTCGACGGAAGAGGCTGTTATGTGGTTAGAATTTTTGGTTATGTGTAGTATGTACCAAGGTCTATTGCCTTTGCGGATTGTCCCACTGGCCGTCATCCATTATCATGTTGATCGTCGTTGGAATATTCTATCTATTTTTGGTTTCAAAGCCGGTCGTTGTGGAAATCACCCGTCGTCCAGAAATCAGGGGCCTTCCTCCAACGGCAGCAGGGGTCATTCGAGTAAACCTAACTCGGGGGGGAATGCATCCATCCTCGGCCAGATTTGTCTCGGGGTGGAGGAACCAGCCCGCCATGACCTTGGGGATCAAACTAACAGGAGCTGAGGATATTCCGTGCAAGTCTGTTAACGATGGCGATCACAGTTACTGTTGCGGGATGTGGGATTGATCTGTCTGGCTGCCGTGATAACCACAAGGTATCATCAGGCTGGCCAGTGTCCCCGCGACGCACGTGCCTCGTATGACCCGCCCAAATGGATCAACGGTCTTTTCCACCAAAGCAATTGATTGACGGCTTGCGACCGGAGCCTCAAGCGTCACGCACAACAATGACCCTCCTTCCTCCAGCTATTTCTGCGATTTCGCGATTATCTTTGGTTATTCCTGGATTTTTTTGGTGCTCCCTCAGCGGGTTTTGGTTTGTGTCCTGTTGTGTCTATTCTGCTGTGCATCGCAGCTTCTCAATCAAATTTTAATTCCGCCGAACAGCGCGTTCTGAGTTCACGTCGCGCGCTCGTAGCCCTGCCTACGGCTGCCTGCATTTGCCTCCGTGACTCCTTGCACCCATTCCGTCCCGGGATCACGGCCTCCTGCGAAACCCTCAAGCTCTCTCAGTCCTCTCTGGCATCTTCTTCTCATTCTTCGCACTCCCATGTCCTCTCCTCGACGAATAGACGGCAACTAGTGCCTCCTCGTATGGATCGTCCGAGGGACGAACGCACCCGGAATGTTGTCGCACCTCCGCTTCCATCGACGCGCTCCTTCGAACCCGACATCTCCCTTACCAGACCAGCTGAGTCAGTGGGAATCCGCGCCGGTACACGAGCATCCGCAGACCACCCAAGATGTCAACCCTCTCCCTGACATGCGCCCGCGCGAATCCAATGCCACGAACACTCCGCCCATGCTACCGCCGATAACGCGAGTCACATCCGAGCCTGACTACTCCTCCGCATCAGCCTTCGAGAGAAACGTGGCGATCGATCAGCAACAGCAGCAGCAGCAGGGGCAACCGCAGCCGCAACAACACCAACATCACCAGCAGCAGCAGCAGCAGCAGCAGCAGCAGCAGTATCCGAACCAGTGGCAACAGCCCCAGCCCCAGCAGCAACCACAGCGACCACTCGCCAGCGAACCTCGAGACTCGAAGTCTCCCCCTGCTCCGAGGCCTCCCATTGCCTACGGCGAACGAGACTCGAGCGGCTTCATCGGAGGTGTCGCCCTGGAGAACTACCGGCGCGGCTTGCAGAATGGAGCAGCCCACTCAGGATCGGGATCGGGACTGGGTCTTGGTCTGGGACCGGGGATGGGAGGAGGACATGAGGCGGCCCCGCTATCAGTACCAGCAGCGACAGCATCGGGAGGTGGAGGTGGTGCGTTGCCCGGGACCGCGATCGTGAGGTCAAAACCGCCGCCGCCGCCGATCAACACCGGCCTCTTTGATCGACCGCCGCCAGTACCATACAAGCAAACAAAAGCCTCGTCCTTTGTTGCGCCGACTGATCTCCAGACCGCGCCCGCCGCCGCTACGGGAAAGCGTCCAGCCGGAACGAGACTCGCGACAGAGCCGCCCGCTTTCTCGCAGATGCAAAGCCCGCCGGATACACAAAAAGCCAAAAAGGGCCTTCCTTTCCTCAAAAACCCGATGTCGACCCTGCTCGCAAGGAGGAAGGGGGTGCAAAACCCCCCGGAGCGGACACCCCAGCCACAACCTTCCTTCTCCGTCGAGACGATGTACGACCCGAGCATTAGAGGCACCAAGGTGCATGACTTCAGCGCGCCACGGACGAGACGTGTCATCACGACAGATCCGCCACCCGCGCAAGCCAACATAAACACGATTCCAGCGACTGCTCCCAGCGGCAGGGAAAGAGAACAACACCGGACACCCGCGCAGCATCCGCTGGTGGTTCCGCAGAGGGAATCGCGAGATGCCGCAGCACCTGTGCTGTTCCAGAACCCTACCCCTGGTCCGATGCCGACGCCGATGCCAGCGACGATGGCACCAATGACAACACAGGCGCCCGTCTCTGTCCCACCACAACCGCGGCCTGGCAGTAACGACAGCCAACAACGCTCCATGTCATTCGCAGAGCGGCAAAGGAGGATCTCCCTGGAGCGCAAACCTCTTCCAGAAGACCATCGGCTGATGATCTCTCCCCAATTTGTCCCGCCCGTTCCCCCCAAAGATTCCGCTCCCAAGGACGCGAACTCGGACACGGAAACGGCTTCCACCACACCAGCAGGCTCGACCAGGACGGCGTCGACAAAATCAAGGATAACATCCATGGACCAGGCCTCCCTCTTGGCTCGGTCCAACCCATCCTTGAGGGCGAGCATGTCCCGGAACGTGTCTCTGTCTGGGATGTCCACCAAGTCCGGGGTAATGTCGGCGATACCACGACACATGAAGAGCACCTCCTCCCGGTTCAGCTTCGATATGATCGGCGCGGCCAAGCAGGAGAAGCTGCTCGAGGAAAGGCATCGGCAACGGGCTGCCCTAGAGAAGCAGACCGAGCCAGGCACTGCCGGACGCGACTCCCGGTACGATGACCTAGACGACTTCGACTACGACGCGATGATGGACGACGGCGGCTTGGAAGAACGGATACCTGGGGTCAACGCCGATGCCGAGGATGACGACTTCTACTATGGACAAGAGGAAGAGATCCCTATGGTCGGCGACGATGACTATGGGGATGAGGAGGGCTTTGAGGAAGCGGCCGCAGAGGACGACCCTGACAACGACCAAGAGAACTTCTCTGGCTTTGTCTTCCAGCGCTCCAACCCAGCGTCATCTCTGACAAGCCCACGAACTCCCGGGGATCTTCTAACGCCTCGCGACGACGCTGGAAGAGTGATTGGATTCGCCATGACCAAGGACACATCCACCCCAGATATGGGCCAGCTGTCGCAGCCGTCGCCGATCCATGTCGCCCCGGAGCCTGACCCGGTGGTAGACACAAGCCTGCCAGTAGCTGGTTTGGGCATCGACACTGCTTTGCACTTGCACCCGCAGCGTGATGCCCTACCACAACGCCAATCTGTCCCAAGACAGGACGAACTCTACTACGATGGCGGGCTGAACGATGAGTTTGCTGCGGATGAGTTAGACTTGGGCAGAGGCGGCGCAGACGAGAGCGAAGGAGACGGCATGCCGTTCGACGAGTCCATCTTCGACGCCGACGACACAGATCAGTACGGCCGACCGATCCCCGGTGCTTTTGCGGAAGCGCAGGCACGTCGGGCTGCTGAGAGACGCGAGGCGGCCAAGCGCGAGTCGGACTTGACGTCGCGACTGTCGGCCCAGTCGATGCTCTCGCAGTCGACGGCCCACACGTCCATCTCGATCGGTGCCAGAGGACCTACTCCGGCCGAGCATCAGACCGAGGCACCGGCTCAGAAGGACTCGGGAGAGGCAGAGGCCGCGAGCGGAAGGGAACATGGGGGTATCCGTAGGAGCGTGGACGGCCTCGAGGACGCCGCAGACAACGAAAGCCTCGCTACAACCACAGCCTCGACAATAACAGCCAGAGCCCCCGATGAGCTGTCTGGCGAGAACCTCCAACGGCTCTCCGGCGAGATCGAGAAGCTGATGCACATGTCATCACAAGACATCCTCTACCAGGCGGCCCTCGCCAAAGCCACTCACATGGCCGCCGCCTCAGGCAAGTTCCGCCGGAACTCCTCTCCGCCCCCGGCCCCGGCCGACCTAGTCATCACCTCGCCCACCACGGCGTCCGACCCCCCACTCAGCAGCCGCTCGGTGCCTCACGGAGCAGCTGCGGACCCATCATCTTCGTCGAATCCCCTCGAAGATTACGAAAACGACGACGACAACTACTTCTACGACGACGGGCCCTTCACGCAGACGATAGAAGACGACTACGACTACGACCCGGACTACGACGGCATCGTGGCCGAGGCGAACGCGTCCGCGCTCGCCAACGATTCGGATGGGTTCTACGGCCAGGAGTTCGGCTTCTACGCCGGCTCGTCCCTGCCCAGCGGCGCTGCCAACGGCCACCACCACCACGGAAACGGGTCCTCGTCTTCGCACAACGGTGGCTACAGCGGTGGCGGTAGCAGCGGCAGCGGTGGCGGCAGCGCGGCACTCAGCGCACAGAACCTCTTCGAATACTCCAGCGGCGGCTACTTCGGACCCTCGGGCGGGCTTATCGGCCGGAGCATGAGCGGACGCGGCGTCGTGTCGCGCGAGCCGAACTTGACGCCCATCACCGAGCGGTCCGAGTACTCGAACCGCAACTCCATTATGTCGCTCGGCCTGCCGTCCGCCACGTTCGGCGGCCTGCCTGGCGATCGTGGTAGTGGAGCCCTGCAGAGCCCCGGCCTCGCGCAGCTGGCGATGATGGCGGACGATGGCGATATGACGCTTTCGGCGCTGATGCGGCTCCGTTCCAAGGCGTGGGGCGGGTCTCAGGCTAGCTTGATCAGCTCCAGTCGCGAGGGCAGTCCGAGGTCCGATCTTGCTGCTATCGGTGGTGGCGTCGAGGGTTCAGGTGCCAGTGGTGGTGCTGGTGGTGCTCCTGCTGCTAGCGGACCGCCTGCGTCGCCTTGGATGATCCCGCCTTTCATCGGTGGCGGCCATCATACGCGGAAGGGCTCGGCGTTCTCGGTGCTGAGTCGGGATTCGGATGCGGGGAGCGGCGCGGCTAGCCCAACTCTGACGATGAACATGACGTTCCCGTCGTCGATGGGGGGACCGAGCCCGAGCGCCTTGCCGCCGTCCTTCGCGGCCAGTGCGGCCGTGTTGTCACCTCCGCCCCCTACGGCGGGTTCGTCGAGCAGCAACCTCAACCTCAACCAGTCGATGGCGGTGCTGTCGCCTTCACCTTCCCCGTTGCCTCTTGCTATTATTCCATCGCCGTGCTCCCCCGTGCCTGAGGATAATACCCCGACGGATACGACCAACCGAGGCACTGTAGACACGTCTGGGTCGGGCGCGGGTGCTGCTTGGATGTCGAGGAGCAGGAGCGAGGAGGCGGCGGCTGGGCTGTACAGCGCCGGGGGAAATAACATAGGTGCGTTCAAGGCTAACGCCACGGTAGCCGTCGATGGCGGCACGCCATTTCAAGCCCCGCCACAGCCGCCGCAACCTGTCGCCTCTCCACCCCCGCCTCCCGTACCGCCCATGTCATCAAGGCGTCCTGGTATGGGACACCGCAAGAGGGGCTCGTCTGGCAGCATTTCCTACGTCCGGGAGGAGGGGGAAGAGGGCGGCGAGGCGAGATGGGTAGTCGAGCGGCGGCGGCCAGTGGAAGGAGGCGAGGTCTTTCTGGATCGGGAGGTTGTCGAGGGTAGGAGGATCTGATGATGTGAATTTTTCCTGTGCGTGTCTTGCACAAACTGGAGGGGCGGAAGCAATGTGCCAAAGCATCATTAGGCAACGGCCGCGGCCTGCCTTATTGCTCTCAGGGTGGGCTAGGAAGGAGCAATTTATTGTCGTCTTGCTACGGGCGGCTCATCGTGGGCGGCAGATCATTCATCAACTTCCTCACGGGTATATGAATGAAAACCGACCTATTATCAGCAGCAGCTGTTAATGTACTTGCGATAGACCACTTGGTATAGTGTTCTGGGATACTGTGGCATACGAAGGTTTACCTTGGCAGGGCGATGCTGCACTGTAGAAATAGCCGACGGAGATGGATAGATCGGTGCAGGTATATATCACAGAAGGCTACAACCCTTGCTGAACCGTATTGAACAATTCTATACCGACCTACCTATGTACATTTCCGGATCAACCAGACTGTCCGCTTCCCCTCACCTGCACGACCTTGGGTTCGGGTGATGTTGGCGAATTCCGACCGCCGAGCTCCTACAGCGCCCGCCGCTGGTTCACTGCAGGAGATGTTGCGAGGCATGTTGCTCCCCACGATGGCGCAAAAGCAGGACATGATTCCTAACCCAACACAGAGGTCCCCACAGCCTCGAATCGCAGAGAAAATATTCCGCATGGGTTCGACAATTAATTCATAGCTGGTATTCTATGTTTACCATTACCTGCGACTCGTTTGCTGGACTGCACGAATTTGGGAAATTACAAAGCAAACATCGGGAACCTCGGCATCCTCCCAGGTTGGGCAAAAACCCATCACGCTATCGAAAGTTTGCCAAAGACTAGAAGATGTTGGTTTATAGAAAGACAGCTGCCACAGTATTTTTTTTGTTTTCTTTTTTTTTTTTAAAGGTCAATCCCCTAACTTTCCCTCCGTTGTTGTAAACATCAATCCGTCGTCTAAAACCGCCGGTTACCACACCGCCAATAGCCACATCATCATCAAAATGTCACAAATGACGCGGAACAAAACCTTCGTTTACAGGTCCACCCCCGTCGGCGACCCAAAACCAGGGCAAGATCTAGTCGTCGAGGACCGTCCTATCGACCTGACCCAACCCCCTCCCTCAAACGCCGTGCTTGTGCAGGTGCTATACATCTCCTACGACCCGTACCAGCGCGCGCGCATGCGTGACCCGTCCATCAAGTCCTACGCGCCGGCCTACGCCCTCGACAGCGCGATCAATAACGCGGCCGTCGTGCGCGTCCTGGCGTCCTCGCACCCCCACTTCGCGGCTGGGGATGTAGCGCGCGTACCGCTGTGCGACGTGGCCGAGTATGCTGTCGTGCCTGGCTCTGTGTTGGATCAGCTCGACGCCTTCAAGATCGACACTTCCTCCCAAAATGTGTAGTTGGGCCAGTTCTTAGGCGTCTTGGGAATGCCCGGCCTGACAGCGTACACGGGACTATACCAGATCGGAAAACCAAAGAAGGGAGAGACCATCTTCGTGAGCAGCAGCGCGGGGGCTGTGGGGTCGCTCGTAGGCCAGCTTGCGAAGAAGGAAAGGCTCAGAGTGATCGGGAGCTGCGGCAGCGACGAGAAGGTTGACTTCGTGGTCAAGGACCTCGGGTTTGACGCTGCGTTCAACTATAAGATGGAGACACCCGCTGCGGCGCTGGATAGGCTCGCGCCGGAGGGGGTAGATATTTACTTCGAAAATGTTGGAGGGGACCACTTCGAGGCGGCGCTGGAGAGGGTGAATGTGCGTGGGAGGATCCCCGTTTGTGGGATGGTGAGTGACTGCCTACCTTTCATTTTGGCTTACAACTTCTTTGGAGACTGACGATGATGATAATGGCGGAGCCGATGCTGGCTTTTTCCCCTGCGCTTTTGGTCGGGTTGAGCGGCAAATGTTAGCTAACCCTGTGTTTGTTCCCCCTGCAGATTTCGAACTACAACAACTTCAGCAGTGGCAATGCCCAGTTTGGTGCGCTTAAGAACCCCATGCTGCCGATCACCAGGCAGCTAACCCTCCACGGGTTCCCTCGTCTCCAGTCTCAGGTCTCAATATTTCAAGCAGCACTAGGAGGTGGTCTCGAAAGGCCTGGCGGACGGGAGCTTGAAGGGGAGGCTGGACGTCACGAACGGCATCGACAACGCCGCTGAGGGCTTCGTCGCGATGCTGAAAGGAGGCAATGTAGGAAAGGCAGTTTTGAAGATCAGCGACTGACTGAGGCGTTATGACGGGAGAATTGGGAGGATCTGGATGCTAGCTGTTCATAGTTTATGGGTCTATGATGAAGGGAGGACTCGGAGTTAAATGTTGTTTCTGGGAAGAGGCATCAATATCAACGCATTCTTCAAACTACTTCCTTGCTTGGTCGATTGGGACTCGTCAAGCCCTTGCGCTGAGTTCCTGTGCTTCCTTACTGATGATGACTCTAAATGGAGTGGTTGTTGGTGGATTTGAGGTTCTCACTGCGTCTAAGGGTGGTCCACAGTGGGTGAGGGATGATGGAGGAGTGCTATCGGACGCGATGGTGAGTGTATCTGATGCGGCCTCCATGATCGATCGGTTGAAGACCGAGGGAAGACGACGAATCTCGCACCCCTGCAACGGTACGCGTGATGAGCATTACTAAAACAAGCCCTGTGCGGCTGTCTGTGATGATCTCTGATGACTGGAAGTGATCAATTTGGGGAGTTCTGGTGCGTGTATCAATGGGTGCCAAGAGCGCTGTAATGACTGGAGATTCGAGGTTGACGGTATGTGTCGAGCAATAACTGATGGTTCGCTTCGATCCACCGCTTCCACCAAGCGACACGGGACTGTAGGCGACAAACAGATAAAAAAAAAAAAAAAAGAGCAAAGCTCTCGGCGCAACAAAAGCAAGAAACGCGTGCTCTAGAATCACAGATCGCTCAAGAGCTTCAGCGGGGCAACAAGACCGAGCGGTCGACTGGAGAACGCCAACAGGGAGGAGGGAGCAGCATTATTTGTTGCAGCCCCAGTTGATTCCACAGCAGCGGCCACTCCAGCCGATGTGAAAGCCTCCGCCGCGCATCGAAATCGGCTCGTTCTCAGATGCCTCGGGGCGGGGCTCGGCGCGCTGCGAGTCACGGTCAGTACTACTACTACGAAGACCGCGGCGTAATAGTGGACGGAAGCTCACAGGTTGCTCATCAACCACGATCTTCGACGTCGCCGCTGTGGAAGCTGGTGGGACTTGGGTCCGCATCTGGACCGCCGTCATCGGCTCCTGCGGGGCGGGTGCTCTGGTTGTGGGCATCGCGATGTCGGCGATAAGGGTCGTTTGCGGGTTGTCCTGGAGGAAAGGGATGTGGTTTCCACGATGCGCAGGTCAAAAATCGTTTGGACGACGGTTGGGTTCTTCTCGTGTTTTTGTACTCCGCGCAATTAGGAGAGGTGTCAATTACTTGGAAGGGAAAAAGAGAAGTTTCGGGGAAAGGACGCGAGAGGCCTCATCGACGAGTTCAGCTTCAATGGGACTAGGTGAAATGTGGGATGTGGCTGGCTGAAGCGGCCAGGGGTAACACTCGTCGAATCAGAGTTGCAGCTGCCGGCACCCGTCACGATGTGTCACGATGTGTGCCAATCTAACCGTTCTTGATAGCGCCGCCGCGACCGTTTCCGGAACGTCGAGATTCTTGACGGCGTCTAACACGGCGCGAGAGCTTATTTCGACGTCTTTCTTCTAGCCAGAATGTAACTTCTTCAAATCCCCCTGTCCGAATGTGAAGACGCAGTCTCTGCAAGCAAGCGCGACCAGATGCGTAGAGGATCGCGTGTCGCGACGTGCCGCCGCTGTTTACCGCTCAATTCCGAATGGAGTATACGCTGAGAAGATGATTCTCGATTCGACGGCCGCCCAACGTTAATGCCCATTGTCCTCTCCCCTACGAACGCCCATAGACGGGAACAGGAAGTCGACTTTGTCTTCTGCTCGCTCGTCTCGTCTGCTTGTTGCCACATCCGCCATCACACGATGTCCACTACATGTCTCCCATTCTCGAACGCCATGCACGGCAACCCGCCTCCGTCGTCGCCATGACCGTCAGCCTCGCCTAAAATACGGGCCCACGCTCTCTCGAAACCTCTTAGTAACGGACTCGACAGGTACACGGTGTCCTGCACGACTCCCCACCTCCGAAAGACGCCCGCCGCCGGATCCACCACTTCCAATAACAACATGCTGGCCTCAACGGCCGGATGGCCCAAGTCCTTAACGTCGGTCGATCTAATGGGAAGCCCGAACAGCTCGAGTGCAACGCCATCGCGTCCTTCTCCTCTCCCGCCAAACACCTCATCCAACGGCCCGGCGTCCGGATAAACGGCCGGCCGCACCACCCTACTTGCGTCGTCGACGTAGCTCACGTCCTCCCCGTCGACCCTCACCCTCAGCGGATACCTGTACGAAGAGGGCGACCCTACCCCATCCGTCCGGCCCTGGTGCCCCCTCACGACCTCCACGCGCCTCAGCGCCCCCCTCATCCTTATATACCCCCCCTCCACCGCCGCAGTGTGATCATCAGTCACGTACCGCAGCACCACGTCCTCCACGCTTGCCAGCAGGCCCTCCATGAGCGGCGCGCCGTAGTCGACGGGATGCTCCACCGACGCCCACGAGAAGCTCGGCGCGCGGTAGTGCTTCGGTCTGCGTGGCGGCGCGTCTCTCTCTACCTCGTCCGTAAGCCCGCCCTCGCCCTCGCCGGGCGCCCACTGCGTCGTCCATAGCAGATCGCTCTCGAGACTGCCGCGCCACAAGCCCGCTACATACTCGTCGTCCAGCAGCACGGCCATGCGCTTCGCCAGCGCCGACAGCGCGATGAACACGTCTCCCGAATTCGACAGCGCCGCGTCTGTGTAGGCGTGGACGATGCGCGCCCAGACGAGGTACTTCCTCTGTTCGTGACGGATTTCGAGGCCGGAGCGGGAGTGTGTGACCATGCCATCGCTTCTCTCGTCGTCGCTATAAGCAACCGCCGCAGCGGTCGTCCACGACTCCGGATCGAGGATCTTCTTGAACCTGAGGCTGTCGTCGTAGATGGAGTTGCGCAGGCTCCAGGGAAGGCCGCGCGGGAACACCTCCATGGCGTCCTTCTCGCTGCACTCCCATGAGATCTGTTCTCTGCCGAAGTACAGCACGCGGGGGGAAAGGAGGCGCTCTTGGAGGACCCAGCCGCGGCGGTTGAGTGGGGCGGCGACGATTTGGTCCCATATTAGGCTGTCGTAGAGGATGTATGGACATGGTGATTGTGGCGATGATGATGATAGTGAAGAGGGCCCTGATGATGAGAAGCCGCCGTTGATGTCGTTACTGTCGCTGTCGCGGCTGCTGTTGCCATCCCCATCTCCGTCTCGTCGTCGGGATCCCGGAACGGATTCGTTCGGCGGCAGCAGCGGCAAGTACACGGTAGCAGGCAGGATGCCTCGGCTCGACTGGCTGTTGTCGTCGCCGCCGCCGCCCCTCGCCGCGAATAGCGAGTCGGAGCTGTCGAGCGCGTCGGCGGCCGCGATGTTACACTTCGAGAAGAAGTAGACCTTGTGCATCAGCGACGACTCACGCTGCCAGTCGGCCAGGCTCGCCCCGCTGCTCTCCTCGCGGTCCTGGAAGATGCAGAGCGCGTCGATCCAGATGTACCGCACCGATAGCTGCCTCGCGACGGCGATGGCGTCCTGAAACAGGCGCGGGAGGGACAGCAGGGGCACCCCTGTGGTCAAGAGAGGGTAGGTCTTGCGGGTGAGTTGCAGGGGTCTCATGTCGCCCCAGCGGTAGCTGAGCGTCATGTAGGGACGAGGTTGCTCCCAGTAGTCGTTGTGGTTGTTGCGGACGTTGTGGTAGCCGTGATAGCTATGGTGGTGGCCGCCCGATCCATGCACCAAGACCGAGCCTGAGCCTACGTCGGCGTTCGAAAGAGGGATATCTCTGGATTCCTTTCGTAAGTCACGGGGAGGGACAATTCCTTCCCCTGGCTCGACTTCTCCTAGATAGGCAACTCCTCGGCCAACTCGTCCTGAGATGGATGGTATCAGTAGTTCTGGCTCGGCGAGTTCTGGTTCGACCAGACGCACAGTGTGTGATGGCAACCCTAGCGGCCCGCTGTCGATGAGGCGGGTCGGCATCCAGCCCTTTTCCTTATCTCTGTCCCTATCCCCATGCCTATGCCTATCCCTGTTCCCGGTATCATCTCCTTTTCCTGCTCCTTCCCGGGCCGCCGGGATCCGCTGCTGGTGCTGGGCGCAGCAGCGGGGGTGCTTGGTCGTGCACTCGGCCAACCATTCCTTTGCCTGGCCCAGACTTGCTTCCGAGTATGTGCTGGCTGAAAGATTGTCCACCACCTGCGTATTGTTTTTCCTCGTCCCTTCATGTTTGTTTGATGACAAGGTGTTACCGTCCGGAGTTTGTCGGCGTTAGTTGGTGGGTTCCCTCGCTTCATTTTGCCTTTATGGGGTGAGGATGTCTCTCTCGGCTGATGAAGATGCCATGGAGGGGACGGTCCTGATGATGATGTTGATGATATTGGGATGGGGCCATGGGTGCGTGGAGGCATCGAAGCAGGTTCGTCGAGTCGCAGGATTGGGAGAATGTAAGAAATTGACAATGTGCTTACCGTTCAAAGGCTCGACGCAGAAATGTTCTCTGGGGACTTGCAGACCGATCGAACCATCATTATCCTCGAATTTCTCAATAACCTCATTCGTCTGGTCCTCAAGCTCGTCCTCGATTCCCGCGGCGGCCCGTGTGCTCCGTCCGTGTCCCCTCCCCAACCCCTGCCCCTGCCTCAGCCCCTCATCATCACCCTGAAGTTCAGAGAGTTCAGATAGGGCTGATGATCCAAGCGTCAGGCGGAAGGAGAAGCAGTCCGGGTATGACAGACTGACGCTGAAGCTGTAGAGGGTTACTGGTCGCGGTCGTGATCGAGATTGTCGTTGTCGTTGTTGTTGTAGCAGTAGTCGTTGTAGTCGAGCGGAATTCGGGCCTCCTTCGTTTCCTATCTCCAACGCTGCTTCGGCAAGGGCCAAGTCTCGGAGTTGAGCATAGCGATCGCTGTCCAGCCAGCCTACAAGACGCAGGCACGCGTAACAGCCGGCGTCCGCGGCCTCCCATAGACTAGCGAAGGTGAGATGATGTGGCTGCCACTGCCTGCCATTTCTGCCGTTGCGGTTGCCGTGGCCGCCGTCGCCGGTGCTGCCGATGTCGACGTCTCCACCTTCTCCTCCACTTCGATCCTCACTGACGCCCGCCCTGACAGCCGAGGCAGTCCTTTTGCGCAGTGAGATTTGGCAAGTTTCGCAAAGCATAGCTTGGCCTCGTCTCTCGTTGTGTTTGGTCTCCGCCGATTTTCTACATATTTTCAAGATCCAACGACCGGAACAAGCTTAATCTCCCGACGGTCTGGTCCACCCAATCGGTGACTCTTTGCTGGATGGCGGCTGTGTGCTGACTGCGGGGTTAATGATCCGTCCATCAATTCTGTAGATCTAATCCTGCAGGGTCCTGAAGCACGGATTGAACAACGCAGTGTAGTGCGAAAGCAAATCCCCCACCCACACTCCCGCCACCTTTCACGTCCCAATGAACCAGCCAGCGCCTGCTCCCCACGCCTATCTTCCCACTCGGATATGCGCGTAACATTCAGTTTGTTCTATTCGTTCGTTTTTCAAATTGCCTCTTTTTAGCTTCTACCACAGCAGCTCCTAAATCTACGTTTCCTTCTTTCCCATCCGCACAAGATAGCGCCGCTTATCGCCAGCTGGCAGAAATGTGACATTGACGTCGCTGTTTTCCTTTCTCTGACCTCATCCATGCTTCCCTGTGCCTGGCTTGGCTACTCCCTTCACCACCCACGCGACGCTGCACGAGGTCAAATTCCTTGCTGCCTGGATACACTGTCCGGCTACTGACAGCTATTTTGACTCTATTTTTGCGTGCCAAAACGACTCGTCGACCCCGAAGCTCGCCAGCGATTCTCCCCTTCGGTAGGTGAAGGCAGGCATCTTGAAGCTCAGCAGCGATGTGGCATCTTGCTTCGGTGTCCCGGGTTCCGCCATTTTCGGCCGATCTTCCCTCGACCAAGTCGGCCCCGGAGACAAAAACAAAGCTGCCAAGGTCAGCGACGATGTCATCTAGTACGTACAGCGGCATCGCATCTGGTGTCTGACGCGTATTCTAGAAGTGGGAGTTAGTCTCTTGCTTACCTATCTCAGCTGCCTGATTGTCGTGAGGACGCAAGCCCTTTGCGATCCCATCCGATCCCCTGAGATTCCCACTCCCCCCTCTCCCTGCCTTCCCACTCCGCAGGATTTCGCCCCCGCATCCCACTATACCGCATCGGGTATTTGTAGAAAAGAAATGACTACGCGCCTCCTGGGCACCTCTTGGCAAGCCGTCGGGGTGGGTCGCGAATAGGGCTGAAGACGTCGAAAGTGTCCGGTCCCCCTTTTGCGTCCTTTTGAAACAGCTGCAAAGCGGGAGTCGCAGAGCAATCACCAGAACGGACGACATAATACATATGCCCATCTGAGGAACCAGTGTTACGAAGCGAGATCCAGTCAGAAAGCGAGAAAGGACGAAAGACACGAAGTTCGGGAGCATTGCTCTATTCGGGATTTACCAAGGTCATTGCATACGAGAACAGGCATCTCCAGAGGCTTCAGTCATCAGGGCCACTTTGTAGTCAGCGGTTGCGTTGCTGCGAGTGCTCGGCCGGCTAGAGCGAAAGCAGCATACAGCATCAAACCATCATCAGTCGGTCGCATCAGTCATCATCAATCATGGACGGCAACAACAGCAGCACTGGCGTCAGTGGCGGCAGTGGCACCAGCGGAGGCGAGATCACCACCCGAGGCGGTAAGAAAACCGAGCGAGGCGGCGGGGCGGGGCGAAGCCGACCCGGCTTCATGTTCATCAACACGAACCATCCGAGCGAAGCAACGTCCAACGACGCCATCAAGCAGATCCGATCGCATGTGGCCAAAGATATCCACGCGAGGGGGAGGCGCGGTAAGGCCACAGCATCGGCCGCCGTCGCCAGGGCTTCTCGGGACTCTCAGACTGCTGGTGGGACTGGCGTTGGTGAGGCTGATGGGCGAGGAAGCGACCAGGAACCAGATGAGGAACGCGACGTATCGACGGAGCAGAATAAAATTCCCCGAGAGGTGGTGTTGTACGAAGGTTACGATGTGGGAGAGGGTGACGACGCCGGGCTCCTGGGCGCAAGGGGTGTTCTGGAGGAGAGTGTGGGGAAGTCGGGAGGAAAGCGCCCATCGATTGGTCGTTCCCAGCCTGACCTCGTCCGTTCTGAGCTGCGTTCCGAGCTAGAGGGGTTCCAGCAACTGCAGCGCCTGCAGCAGTCGAATCGACTTCAGTACCAGGACGAAGAAGAAGGCCCTCGACAACAGCCGCACCGGCTCCAGCATCTGCAGCTGCATCAGCTTGGGTTCCAAACTACCGCCCAGACAGTGGGCCAGTCGCCTGCCCAGATGGCCGAGGCATTCCAGGCGGCCCAGATGCGGCAAGTACCTGTCCGAAAAATTGTGTCACCGGGGATGCAGCTGCTTCGGGAAGAATCGAAGACGGCAGAGGAGATGTGGAGAGCCCAGGGCCAGCGGCAGCAGAAGCAACGGCAAGCCCAGATGCAGCAGTCAAAGCAACGACACCCACGTCCCCTAACACGAGCCGCATTGGCATCTCAGTCGTCATCGTTGCGGGCGTCAGAGATGGCTCTCAGACAAGAGCCGCCGGCAGTGATGCTTTCTTTCCCGCAGGTCCCGTACCTAGGTGCAGTGGGAGACCCTTTCCAGACCTCTTCTCGACCCCTCACGAAGACAGAATTCTTCCTTGTGGACCACTGTACGTACCAAACGAACACCCGCCATGTATCCCACTCTCTCACACTACCCACCCCGCTCCTCTCTATCGTCCCCCTGCTCGTATAGTCCTTCCCACCGGCTTTCCCGATTTTCCAATCCCGGTCCCCACGCGGGTGCCGTACGGGTGCCATGCGGCGGCATTAAACCCAAACAAGACGACAATTCAGCCCCCGAGCAAAACGCCTAGCCCCCTCCCAGACCAGATACCACAACTGCCGAAGAAGAGGTGGCAAACTAATTTTCCGAAACAATAACCACGTGGCGTACACACGCAAAAATAACAGTCGTCAACTGGATGATCGTCCAAAAAGACCCTGCCTGCGTCGTCTCCAACGACATCAGCAACATCAACATGCTCAAGCACTTCTGGGTGCCCTTCGCCCTGGGCGACTCCGAGGTTCTGCCCAGCCTGCTCTTGCAGTCCTCTCTGAACTTGTCCAAGATGTGCCCCAACCGAGACGACTACCAGCGTTTCCGCTGGGCGTACAAGAACCAGTGCCTGAGGGCTACCAACAAGTCGCTCACTCGGAGGGAGTCGTCGTTGAGTGATTCCAACATCGCGAGGATTCTAGTGCTGGGTGCTGAGGAGGTGAGCTCTTCTTCATTCTCTTTTCACTCCATCAAAGCCCCGGTTTTATTCTGTTTTCTTGAGGGGTACACTGGTACGGACACCCACGTACCAACACTCGGCGGATCCTTCCCACGAAATCTCCGACTCTCCGCCCGTCCCTTGTACTCGGCTGGGTTAGCTCCAACTTCCTGCAAGGTGCATTTTTTTACTCGGGCTTACTCTTCCTACCGGACCCTCCTTCGCCGCTACTCCACATTCCCCGGATTTTCTTGCTAGACAAACGTCGTACAAACCGTTTCCTTCCTACCTCCACCCCAAAACCCTCTCCTGACGACTGCCTTTCACACCCCCCTCCCTCTTGACACCCGTAACTTCCTCACCTCTCGCTAACTCGGCCACCCCTTCTTTTCTTTTCTGTCATCATCTACTAGTGGCATTGCGACAACTTCACCGCATGGGGCGTCCACATCGACGCCGTGACCAAGATGATCGCCATGAGGGGCGGGCTCGACACTCTCGGAGTTGGCGGCTTGCTCAAGATGGTCTACTGCCAGATCCACGGCGCGCTCCAGGAGTACCGCAAAGGCGGCAGGCCTAGATACGGCGATTAATCTCCTTGTGTACGTATCACGTGCGAAGCCAACTCCAACAGCAGCTAGGACACCAACATTAACGGAAGCAATCACAACATCAGGATGAACGAGAATGTGAGTAAACACACAAGATACTGTTGTTATTTCTCTCACTTATTCAGAAGGCCTTTCCGTGATTCTCCCATAGTAGCTTTGGGTGCTGTCCAATCTCACCAACAAAGACACGCCATCATCATCACTCCACGTCGGGCTGATGCAATGATGCGCAACAACAGCCGTTGCCCACAACGAATTGTCTTTTGTTCTCGTTTGGATGGACCGAGGCATTGCATTTTGGAAGATATAATGAAGCTTGGGATGAGATGATGATGATGATGATGTATTTAACGTCTGAAGTCGGAATCTGCCCGAGATCCCTGCCTCCCGAGGGTCATAAGACGTACTAGCGACTACCGAGCGACTATATACAAGGAACTAGTGCTTGAATGTGAGGTTAAAGAGAGGAAACGCAAACACAGAACGAGGAATAGCTAGCATATCATGCTCTGGGGCGTGGCGCCCCATTGCGTACGTGTTCTTCAAGCCGCATTCCCGCCCCCCTATTGTCTCGGGGCTGGCACTCGGCGTTTCGTTGCTTCCGTTTGTGGCGGCTGCTGTGGGCGTTTTAATGCTATATCTGTCCTTGAAGAGGAAGACGGTTGGTTGTCGTGGCGTGAGCGATACTGGTGTGCCGCGTCCGGAAAGTCGGCCGCTTAGAGGTCCTTGAGCCTTTTGCGGGTGGTGGATGGTTATTATTTGGTTTATGCGCTTATTGGCGCCATCTTCCAGGGGCATATCTCTGAAGAATTTGGTCGTTTTAGTGAAGCGCTCGAACAGCTCCGGTTTCTGGATTAGACGTTTCCAGTATTCGTATCGGTTGCTCTCAGGAGCTGGGTCGGCCTTAGGCCAAGAAGTACGGAGCTGGCACGCCTTTCGGCAATATACCATGTGCGCTGGGGTTCGGTCTTCCCCGCAGGAGCAGGGGGGGCCCTTGGGATGAGAGGCAATGTTAGATACCATTTAGATACCTACTAGGTACCTAGGTACCTATATAGAAAACCGCTGTGCGGGACCGGACCTTTTAAACATGAACGAATGGTAACTAGTAAAGATTGCTAGCTACTGCTCACATGAACATCCTCTTCACAGATTGACTGACTTTTATATGTGCGGGATGTACTGCGTCCAGAGAGGGGTCAGGTACACAGCGGCCGGCACACTCCGTAAACATGCCAAGGCATCCGCGAGGAAAAAAATCTTAGCGCCTACGACGACGCAGCCGAGAGGCGTTCCAACAAACATCCAAAACAGGAGAATGTAACATAGTTCCAGCCTCCCAGCCGAACAGTTGGTTGGGTCGTGTTGTTCTGTAGGCGTCTGGGCCCACCCGGCGCCATCGGCTTCACCGAATGGCGTCGTTGCCCTTTCGGCGCTCTTTCGTTCAGGGGTCGGCGTCATCATGATCTGGACCCTCCGTCCCGGTGCCATCAACGCTAGGACGACACTGCAGCCGAAGAGACTGCACACTGCGATGCGCCCCATCCAGAGCTCCCACTCGGATGGGAAAGGATAGAGCTAGAGCATAACATGGGTGGCGCCATACACCGCTGAGGCAAAGGCGGAAATCGCAAGGCGCCCCGGGGAGTGAGGGGAGGACGGCCTAGTCGTCAAGAACTCGGGTTTTGCGTCTGATTTCAGGACTTTCTCGCTCACAAAGCAGCCCGCCATGGTACTGTCTCTCGGATAGTGCCACGCGGTGTAGCCCTGGGGTATCCGAAGTTGGTGTGACGCATCTGGGACATATGGCACCTTGTATCTGTCCCAGAAGTTGTCCTGTCCCCATCTTCGCTGTAGCTCCTGCCAAATCGTTTCCCATCTAGCCATTGTCTGTGGACTAAGCTCGAAATCGACGGTGCCGGGGTCACAGTCTTTCGCAGCCATGCACTTCAGTTTGCTGTCTGGCTTGTGCCCTAAGAGAAGGTGACACAAGACCGTTCCCGCGGCGAGTACCAGCCCCAACGTTGACGAGGCGACTCTGGCCAGCAATGAGATCGACGACTTCTACCTCCGGACCAACGGTGGGTCAAAAAGAAACTCGGCATATGCTCTGACGGGATCGCCATGGTAGCGATCGGGTTGACTGTGCAGCTTCCAAAGGGTTCGTTCCTCCAGCTGTCACAGAAAGTCCAATCGACTGGTTTGGACTGATCAGGTACCGAAGTCGGTTCCAGGAAAAAGATCCGTCAATCTCGGGTCTGATCCAAAGAAGGGCTCCATATTCGTTGCCCTCGCTATAAGCTGGACCAGTCTCTCTGCGCGGGATCACGTAGGTACGGTTGCTGAACACGGTCATGACAGCCGTCATTGTGGATGTCCAGTCGCCAGAGAGGATAATGGGGTGGAAGACATCTTGGGGCTTTTCCCACTAAAGGGTGTAGAGGATGAAGGAGACCACGACATGTGCAGCGCAGTGCGCTTCGAGTGGGGTGACTGGCAGGTCGACCGCCAGCCTCCCGGCACACTGGACGATCAGCCACATCGACTGCAGGACCCGTAAGAGTCTTGGACATGGAGTCTGCTTTGCTTTTATCTCTGATGCTTTGCTCAGAGATGTCGGGTAGCAGTCCCATCGTGGCCAAGGTTGACACACCGAGCGTTGTGAGATAGCACTCCTGGCTATGGCGCCTTGAAAGGCTTGGGAAGGCAAAGCCACCCATGCAAACGAAGTAGCTGTGTGTCTGGGTCCAGACATATGGCTGAGTCAAGGGGTTCTATTATTAGCGTCCGTGTAAGCCTAGCCATCTCCGGATCCTTGAACAACATTAGCCACCCAGCAAGCTGGTGAAACGTACCTCGCTGAAGATCTTCTTCATTGTGTTTGTGAGGACACCAGCCACCCGCCATTGTTGCCATGCTTCCGCTACGGCGAGCTCTGGGACTATGCCCGTAGTGATAGCCCATTGCAGCTTTCTAATGATTTGGCCCTACTGCTCGCTAGGGATGTTGAGGTGCGCGGCCGTCCAAACACACAGAGTGAGCGTGAAGAGGCAACTAACGAGGATGCTTGCAGTTCCCCTTTTACCTAGCTCTTGCCTAGCAGGAAAGACGATGATTAGCTCCTCTACTCGTAGTATCTACAAGACTAACAAGACGGTGGGGTCAGATGTACCGCCACCCATCGACCCAACCAGAGCCGGAATTGGCGTTCATATCGAACCGGTAGAATTAATATTAAGGTAGGTAGGTACCGTGGATTAGAACAAGTGCGTGCCTAGCCTGGGAGGGCGATAAAATCTGTAAACAGGTAGCCAAAGGCGAGAACTACAGTCAATGTGGACGCACCGCTTGTTATAGTCATAACCTCTGAGCAGAACCGGGGCCCAGTTGACCTGAAAAGCTTCAAGAAGCTGAACTACAGCTGGGGCTGAAACATTTATCTCGAATGCCGCTAGTTTGGTGACACGTCAATACCTACCCAGGTTAGCGTGAGCACGTGGGCCTATAAATATATAGTATAGGGCAACAATGATTCCGAAAATGGCGCAAATATCACGCGACAGGTCTTGGATTGCTCTCACTTGACGCCGAGGCAGATTCGATGGTTCCGGCTCGGGATACGGCGAACTAGGACACGGCGTGCCACAATCGCCCCCTCCCTTGTAAGCTAAGGCATGCCGACTTCAGTGGTTCAGCTCTAAACTGGCCGGGTGCGGAGACATAGTGAGCACCCACATCCAACGGAAAAGTTCAGGGCCAAGGCAAAAAAAAAACTCGGGGTCCTGGCTTTCATGGAACGCATGCAAGACTGCAGCAGACAACCCCTGAAAGTCTATGACAGGGGGCTGAAGCACAGGCAAAGTTGGCAATGAGAGGTCCATTGATGACTTCATACTACGCTGGGACACTCTTTGGCCCTGGGAGGAGTACAGATCGTTTCATCAAAAAGCTAATAGAGAAGAACCGAGCCGCGGGCGTGTAGGAAGCCCCTGAGCTTCACTAAACATCTGTCCTGTTCAAAGTCCATCAACAAGTCCGACAAATACTCAGCTATATCCACGTGAAACTGACCTCAGAGTGTCTTTTTCCTCCATCAGAATCAACTCATCACTTACGTCCCCCATCACAGGACCCTACCCTACCAGTAGCCACCGTATCGCATATGCCATTACTCGTCCTCCATATCTTCTGACTCGCAACCGGTCACTCGCCACCTCACGCCCGAGGTCTCAGGTCTCCGTCCTCAACAAGCTCCCGCCCTCCGCCTTCTTCTGCACCGAGAAATCACGCAGTCTCTCCCACGTCTCGGTGCCCACCCCGCCGAAGATGGACTCGACCATGCGCAGCGCCTCCGGGTGGCCCGCCAGAAGGGTGCGGCTCTCGGCTATGAACGCACCGCGGGCCTCGGGGGTGAAGTCGGCGTCGAAAATTTTCTTCGTGGCGGCTGAGAGCTTCTCGTTGGTGTCCTCGGGCACAGACTCCTGTAAATAGGTTGTGCGCAGGGCGGTTGCGTCAGCTTTTGTGTTGCTGCGACTAGGGCTCTGCACTGGGAGGGACGGATCGATGGAGATAGTGGTTTGGCTTTAGATGGAACGCGCTTGCTGGGTGGTGTACGTGTAGAGGACTGATGGGGAATGTGATAGGTGATGGATGGGAGGGCCAGTGGGCTTGTCGGGCAATGTAGCTCGACTGTGATGTGGGCGATGGCTCGAGGGACATGGTTCATGCCTTGAGGATGACTTGAAAGTCGGCGACGGGGTGCCACCAGTTCGTAGACAGCTTGAAGTCGGCCTCAGTGGCGTCCGGGTTTTCCTTCAGATACTTGTCGGCCCCCTCCTTCGCACGCTTCAGAAACTCCTCCCTCACCTTAAGCATCGAAGCCGAAGGCTGAGTCTGCACCTCGCTGGAAGAGGCCTCCTGTATGGTGGTCATTGTTCCGAATGTTGACTCTATGCCGGCTGTCGTCGGTGATCTGGTCGGGGTGCCTCTGGGTGGAGGACGAAGACGAGAAGTGCGATTATATATCGGATGGTGCCGATGACGACGCCATGGGCACGCTATGCGGGGCGGGGAGGGCTGTAGTTGTAGCGGAGAGAAAACAGCGGGGTGGACAAAGCTCCAGGCAGCTGTTTATATGTTAACGAGTTATTCCGGACAGCTCCATGGAACTGGGACACGATGTGACCCCGGCCCAATCATGCAAACACGGCGTTGGGGGCTGTGCGTATTTCAACGGCCACGGGACTGACGCAATGAGGGGAAAGCTTCGTGATGTCGATGCCTGGACGATGAGGCACACACGGGACGGGAATAATAGGAACTGATTTTGGCTGCCTGTTTTTGGCCATGAACCGGAATATCAGGTCTCCTTCTGCACAAGGACCTCGCAGGGTGCAAGCTGCGTGGATTGCACGTGAATGGATAAGCGCTTTTCACATATTGATGAATGATGCGGACACCGTCGTACCACGTAGCAACAACACAGATATCGAATCGAGATTCGGTAACGACTGGATTTGCGGATTGGAGATCTGCTATTTGCGTGAAACACACCCCGGATATATTGATAGTTGGAAATAGCAGATCTGCTCACTTTCCATCCTCTTTCAGATGGCAGATTTACACACTCTCCTAATCGCACTCCCCTACTCCCACTTCTCCTCAATCCACTCCCCTAACCAATCCCTCTCTGTCTCCTCCGTCCCCTGAATCTATGCAGTACCTAGCTAAGCTTTCCGACGAGACATCCACTCACGGACAGACCTTTTGGCCGAGGCGTTAGAAGGCTCAGTGTCCTTGACGGTAACAACGATAGCGCTGGCATCAGTGGTGTTCCATAGCAGGGACCACATGCCGGTGATGTCGGTGGACAGGGCGTAAAAGCTGCTCTGGTAGGCTGCGGTGGTGTCATCGATCAGGCCGGCGACGTGGCCGTAGAAAGAGAAGCCCGACCAGATAGTGTTCGTGTTGTTGGGTAGGGTGCCGTTCAGGAACCCGACGTTGGTCGAGTTGGCGTTGGGTCCTGGTACCGAGAAGGTGGCGTTGTTGAGGGAGGACGAGTTGGTGGTCGCCAGCCATCTTCCGTTGGCGATGGTGACTTGGGAGTGGGATTCACAAGGCGTTAGTACGACGTTCCATGACGTTCCCGTTCGGCTGGGTGTGACAGATAGGGTCGATGGGTTCGATGTGAGCGGCCCTGGCTGAAGATTGGAGAACTCACAGGTGACGATCTCAGGAGTGGCTACATTGCTGTTCACCTGGTTGAAGTCGACGATATATGGCCCCCCTGAAGCAGATGGCGGTGTCAGCAGGGAAAAGTCACGTGCAGAGATCGCACAGGGGCAACAGGCCCTTACCTTCCCACGCGCAGACGGGCAGGCCACCGATACCAGTGCCATACCCGTAGAGGTTGAATGTGCTTTCCTCCTCGTGGATGGCGAGCACGCCAGATGAAAGGCCAAGCAGCGACAGCGTGCCGGCAACGAGAGAGAACGCGTTGACCATTGCGAAGATAGTGGGAGGAGATGATCAGGCTGTAGAGGTAGAGATCACGAAAGGATGATGATGTCTCAAAGCAAAGGAAGGTTGAACGAATGTGTGTGATGGTTAACGAATGTGATGTCTCCTTGTCATGTGCGATGGATACAGAACTCGGGGAAGTAGGTGGGTGATGATGAGACAAAGAGCAAGAGGAGGGGAGACGAACGGCCACGAGAGGGATCGACCGGGCGTAATATCAACTTTTCGAAATCTGGGATGATTAACTGAGTCATCTCGGGGCCTGAGAGGGAAAACCTCACCTAATGCTTTTTACACTGCGCCTCCTTCCTCCTGCCAGTCCGATTGTGCTAGATTGATGCCCTGGTATGGGCCATGACAGGTCTGTCGGCGGGGCTTCGAAGGGGGAAGAGGCGCCTCATCGGTGTTCACGTAACGTAGTCGGCAAACAGGGCAATGTTTGGCAGGCCTGGTACTACTTGTACACGTGGTGTTATTTTGGACGCCATTATATCGACCTTTCAATGCCTCTTTCGCCCCTTTCCTGTTCGTATCTAATCAAGAACCAAGACCGTTGTCGAACTGATGAGTAAGGGATGTGGGGTGTCCGGGAGAGACGACCACGCGCATCGTCCCAAAAGCCTCGCAGTTCTCCTGCGTGTCTTGTTCCTATTTCGGTGCGGCTCCATGACTCGTCGTTGGAGGATGGCCGGATCGACAATGGCAAAAACCCTGTTCTCCGTGGCATTGGAGGCCCCCGGAAATGTGGGTGAATCCCGGTAACTCGAAAAATCTTCACCTGTTCGTTCGTCCAACGATGGAAAACTGGTTCGTAATCCTGGTTGCATGCAACTTGCATGTCGTCGCAAAGAGCCTCCCCACGAGTCCCCCACTACCCGGCTGTGCAAGAAATGAGGAAAGGGGGCCATTCAGGGCGAACGCTCAATTCGAAGAGGGGCGTCAAGGGTCGAGACTGGGGTAAGGCGAAAAGCCATCCCAATCGGGGACTGCCCCTGCATCTCATTGGCCTGTGGCTGGAAATGGGAACGCACGAGGGCAATTGCCGACGCGTAGCGGGATGACGAATTAAGGATGGGGCCGCCTGTCATGGACTAAACTTTGATGGATTCCTTGGATGCATTCGTCGATGCCAACATGCATTCGAACACCCACTGGCATGCCAACGACATCCACGGTCAAGGACGGGAGCCAACCAAGACGACACCGGCGAACATGATCGCCCCATGAAGCTTTTCTTCAATAAGCCTTGGGAGGGAATTCCCCTCACGAGCACAGGCCGTGGTGGCCTCGACACCATGAAGATGTCGACTGCAAATAGATGGTATGATATCTTCATATCCGGCCCACCGAATCCGAGGCACGTTCCCATTGGAATCTTCCTTTGGACCCGTGTTTCTTCAACTCGAATGTTCGATATTGTGTTTGCAACAAACATGCGCAATCACGGGCAGTGCCCCCGTCCGATTTAGGAAGTCGAGGGGTCCGTGAATAGGAGACCCCTGGTTTGTTTCATCAGGCTACTCGCCTAAACAGGAAATCGGGGCTCTGCATGTAATGCAAAGCTGGCCGCGTTTTACTATAGAGGATAACCTCGTCATGATAACAACGTGCTTCCACCTCATGTGTATCTGCATGTGCTCGCAGGGTCGCCAGCTCTGGTCGGGTACTATTCAGTTCAGTGCAGCTTCGCACGCTTACCGGCCGCAGCAGCACCAACTGGCGGTGATAATCATCATGCATCAATGATCCCTGATGATGGATGTGTTTGACGAGTCGACGACAATGCCTGTTGGGCGTCCTCGATGTAGGCAAGCTGTGTGCCTTGTGAAACCAACCCAGACCAAACACAAGCGAACGGTAGCTGACTCGAGAGGAACAGGGCGGGCGTTCTTCAGTTCGAGTTTGACAGACAGGTGCTTGTATCAAACGAAAAGACAGCTCCTGTCAATCAGACCGAACTAACTCGAACGGGGGGCTCCGGAGCCAAGAACGTTTAGACATAAACCGAGGCCCCATCCAAAAGGGAAAACCCAATGAAAAGGTTCTCTACCTACCAAGAAGGTGTCGCTCGTCCTCAACTCCAGCGTTCTGCCTGCCGGGACTGCCGTGACCTACCCCAACACCGCTGTCTTCTTTGCTGGCTGGCCAGGACCACAACCACAAGACCCCCGTGTCCCCACGGTGTCAAAAAAGGGAGGTCCAGGGCTCCAATGATCGCCAGGCTTTGTTTAGGCCACGAGTAAGGCTTCCTAAAGCACCACCCCGGGCGCTTCGCGCACCTACCTCCCCGAACACTTGGTGGTTCATGTCGTATGGTCGTATCCGTCTCCACGATGCGATGCAACGGGGCGCGTGGCCCTGCATTCTTGCAGGAATCTGACTCTAATTCCATGCTATCCATCTTTCAATAGTATTCTGCAACTTCGCGCGGAGAGACATCGCAGTAGGGACGAAGGCGGGGGGAGGATATGGTGCCTGTCGTGGAGTGCAGTCAGGGAGTGTGCTGTGCGGTACACAGCGCACCAGGACCGAGAGTGCGAGACGAGAGGAACATACCTTCTGCGATGGTCTACGAAGTGCCCTTCCCATTGCTATAAACTCGCTAGTTCCATCACCATGGTCGCCATCCGGAAGGGCTCTCTCTTCTTTCTTCATCGCCAACGGTCAACTCCTCCCCCCCTCGTTCGCCTCCCCTTCCCCACCCACATTCGTTTATACACCGGAGGCAAAGGCTTTTAGGCCTTACCTAGACATTCTTTAGCAGATCTTGGCAAGATGTATCGCCCAGCGCTTCTCGCGACTTCGTTCGCTTCAACCTTATCAACCCTCGCTGCCGCTTTCCCCTTCGACCTCACGGAGGAGCCAAACCTCCTGCCGAGGGCAGCATGCTCCGGCAACACGGCCACCACCAGGTCGACGTGGTGCGACTACGACCTCACCACGGACTACTACAACACGGTGCCTGACACGGGGGTCACGCGCGAGTACTGGCTCGATCTGACCGAGGTGACCGTTGCCCCTGATGGTGTGTCCCGCTACGCCATGGCCATCAACGGGAGCATCCCGGGCCCCACGCTCTTCGCCGACTGGGGCGACAACGTCATCGTGCACCTCACCAACTCGCTCAGCACGAGCACCAACGGCACCAGCATGCACTTCCACGGCATCCGCCAGAACTTCACCAACCAGAACGACGGCGTGAGCAGCATAACCCAGTGTCCCACCGCCCCCGGTGACTCCATCACCTACAAGTGGCGGGCCACCCAGTACGGGTCCAGCTGGTACCACTCCCACTTTGGGCTGCAGGCCTGGCAAGGCTTCTTCGGCGGCATCGTCATCAACGGCCCCGCCGCCTCCGACTACGACGAAGATCTGGGCCACATCTTCCTCAACGACTGGGACCACGGCACTGTCGACGCGCTGTACCTCGAGGCCGAGAGCTCCGGCCCGCCCACGCTGGATAACGGTCTGATCAACGGCACCAATGTCTACGGCGAGGACAGTGATAGCTCCCAGACCGGCACCCGCTTCAACGTCTCCTTCACCGATGGCACCTCGTACCGCCTGCGGCTGGTCAATGCCGCCGTCGACACCCACTGGAAGTTCATGATCGATAACCACACCTTGACCATCATGGCCGCCGACCTCGTCCCTATCGAGCCATACGAAACCACTGTGCTCAACATCGGGATGGGTAAGTAGTACCTATAGTGCTTTTGATGGTGTCTCTGCACGTCCCTGCGTGCCCCGTCTTCGACAGCTTTGCTGATTAACCTTCACACCCACAAACAGGCCAACGATACGACATCGTGGTCAAGGCCGATCAGTCCTCTGTCGCCCAGAACTTCTGGCTGCGGGCCATCCCGCAGAGCGCCTGCTCGGATAACGACAGCACCGACAACATCAAGGGAATCGTCTACTACGGCGACTCGCCCTCCACCCCCACTACTGCTGAGTACGACTACACCGACAGCTGCGACGACGAGGATGTCAGCAACCTGGTGCCCAAGCTGTCTAAGACGGTCAGCACCGCTGGCTGGTCTGACGCCGAATCTGCCAGTGTCGGCCGAAGCAGCGGCCTGTTCAAGTGTAAGCACCAAGCAGCCACCAAGCAACCACCAAACCTAGCAGTTATCCTGATCATCACTCTCTCTTTCATCTTCACCAGAATGTGTGTGACTGATGATAGCAATAAAAAAAATAGGGTATCTTAACTCAACCACAATGGTCGTCGACTGGGAGGACCCAACCCTCAAGCAAGTCTACGACGGCGCTACGACGTTTGAGACCTCCAACGCGTTGATCGAGCTCGATGACGCCGACGAGTGGGTGTACATGGTGATCCAGACCACGATGGCCGTGCCGCACCCGATCCACTTGCACGGCTTCGACTTCTTCGTCCTCGCCCAGGGCACGGGGACCTACTCAAGCTCCTCCGTCACACTGAGCCTCGACAACCCCCCGCGCCGCGACACCGCCATGCTGCCCGGCTCCGGCTATCTGGTTATTGCGTTCGAGACCGACAACCCGGGAGCGTGGCTGATGCACTGCCACATCGGCTGGCACACGAACGAAGGGTTCGCGCTGCAGTTCCTGGTCAGGCGGGACGACATCGCGGACCTGATCGACTACGACAGCCTGAACGCCACGTGCACGAACTGGTCGTCTCATGTGGGCACGTACAGCCTTGAGGTGGAAGACTCTGGCGTGTAGAGGAAGGCTCTGTCTAATCTGACTCTGAATGATCTGACTCTGACTGATCTGACTCTGCTTGATTAGCAAGGTGAAGCGGGGTTGATGTTTCTTTTGTCGTAACGTGGGTTTCCGTCCTGTTTTCCTTGTCCAATGTTTTGTTGTTCCGTCCAGCTATCGGTGTATGTAGGAAGTATATTTCAACTGTTACATATTCCCCCTATTTCGGCCCCGTTTGATAGAGACTGCCGATTAGTGATGTACGTACTGTCCGTTGTTTGTGCTGTTGATGATCGCCAAGATCGTGATGATGGGCGATTGATGATGACCGTGCGGTCGCATCAAAGCGTAGCAGTTGTTTTAGTGTGGGTCGTCCCACCTGTGCGGGAAGCTTGACGGCGGTACAGGGGCTCGGGGGCAACGGGCAATTAAGCGCTTTGGCGTTGGGCACCTGGCGCATGGTGTACAGGTACCACTAGCTAGGGGCAGGTAGTCAAGTAGGCTAAAGAGCAACCCCGCCTTTTGTGTTTAGTTTGTTCGCGTCGCATCATCCAATCTTCACTTCGCAAACATCACAATCGTTACTGGATCGCATCCGAAAAGACCTCAATCGACTCATCAATTCACCACACACTTGTCGCGCACCATGCAACCCCCACTTCATGTCCCGTAAAAACGTCGGGGGGCAACCGGCTAGTTTCCATGGGGACGTTGAAGGGCCAATCAATACTAGTTCGACTGCCGCTGGACGGGATGTGAGGACGACGAGCCACGAGGAGTCGCAGGCCAGTTCGCGGATTGGTAAGTTGGTTGGTTCCGTTCCTGCACTTGTCGCCCAACTCGCGCGCATTCAGCGATGAAAAGTGCACGATGTTGTGCGATTAGTCTCTGACAGGATACTCATTCCGCATCACAGGTACCCTTCGGGTCGATATCGGAGGTGTGAATGTTTTCCTTGATTCGACGACCGGCCAATCTCGCGACGGTTCGGCGGGTGCTCAATCGGTCACGACCCAGAAATCCAGGGGACAGACGCTATTGCCCCTTGCCATCCCAAGCGAAAACCACAAAATCGACGAGCTTCAATCGATAATAAGCGCGCTGAAGACAGAGAACAATGAGCTGAGGGCAGAGAACAACGAGCTTCAATCGAAACTACGCGCGTCGAAAGCAGAGAACACGAAGCTGCGCAAGGACCACGCCACAAAGACCACATTCTTCAAAGACCAGCTCAAGCAAGCCAGGTCCTGCGCCGAACAGGAAGCGAACCTAGCAACGGAACGAGAGAGACAAAGACAGAAAATATGGACGACCTTCGATGACAGCGTCATCAAGTTCAACGAGGCGGAGATGACCGAGCTCCAGGAGACAAATAGCAAGCAGGCGGAGGAGATCGCCGTGTTAACAGAGAAGGTCTCGCGCCTCGAGAAGCACCTGAAGGTGGCGGCGCACTACAAGGCGAAGGCCAGAAAGCTTGAGGATAAACTTCAATCGGCCGAGAGCAGGCTTTGGGCCTTAGAAGAGCAGGGAGCGCCCGCAGCAGCCAACAAGGCCGCGCTGGCGGCCGAACAAAAACAGCGCGACGAAGATAACCGGGCCGCGCTGCTGACCGAGAAGAAGGACCTCAAAGTGGAGATAAAGAAGCAGAAAGAAGAGGAGGAGGAGGAGCATGTTGCCGCGATCAACGACTGCAACGACAAGATCAAGATGGACAGGCAGAAGCTGCAGACTTGCAAGCAGGGCTCCCTTCGATTGAAAAGCTTACAAGACTCCATCGCACGGAGCGAGACGGAGCGCAAAGGGGTACAAGAAAAGCTCGACAAAGTCAGGCTCAGCATCAACCAGATGGAAGCGCGCATCAGGGAGATCGACGAAGAACTCGACGAAATCAGCGACGTCTTTTCAGACTCTCCTTCCCGCGGCCCAAGCACCGCGACGCGCACGCACTCATCCTCCGTCTCCTCCCGTCGCGGGAGCGATCCGCCCTCCCTGACATTCACGGATACTGGAAGTGCCAGCACCAGTGGGCCGGCCGATGGCAGCCCATTAGGACGACCAAGAGTTCTCCTAGACGGGTACTCCGATAAAGCTTCGGGACTGGACGACCATCCTGGCCTTGACGATAATGTATGGCTCGATAGTGGGTAGTACTTGCTGCCTGGATGGGTCCCTTCCCCTCCTGGATTACTTCCTCCAGCAGCATTTTCGCACAAGAGCATAGCTCAGCGAATGCGCGCTGCTGAACATCGGCGACGAACGCCCGAGCGTGGGCCGCCGCCCGATAGGCATTTGGCGCCGGTGACAATCACTATCATCATCATCACCACAGCTCGGCGTCGCGGCCAGCCCTTTGAGGGCAACCGGTGTACGCCAATGACTCGTTACGAGTCTCTGGATTCTCGCGAACTTATATGATAGCCTGGGGATTGCGAAGGTACGTTCATTTTTTTATTTTTTTATTTCTTTCCCCTACCTCATGATTGTACGCTTTTGGCTCCTGCATTTCCCCCCGTTCCCACTGAGTCCATACGTTCCCCTCAGGTCTTCCCGACGCTCACAACGCCAATCGCAGCATGGGAACGTCACTGCGACCAGTTGCGACTGCCCTGCAAGTGTGTCTGCGAGAAGCTTAGGACCTGCGACCTGCAACAGCAACGCACAGCAGCCTGCATGGTGCTGCGCCTCCCTAAGACCACCCCAGTTTGAACTTGCTTCCCCTTGGCCTGCAGTGGTGCGCGAACCATGTGGGTTCCTTTCCCCAGGGTTGATGCGGCTCTAGTTGGTCAAGGGTATTGATGCGAGAATTCCCTGCCGTTGCAGCTAGCAGGAATGACACACAGACGAGAGGAGCCAGCCTACCCGACCGAGTTGCAACGTCGGAGTGCTACAGCCTGTTTAGGTACACAGACTTTGCGGGCCACGCGAGATAAAGCGCAGGTCAAGCGTTGCCGCCTCGCACCAGTTACTGGCGGCGGCCTCCTTAACATTTTCTATCTCTAGCGAAAATCAGAGTAGAGAGTTAGGCAGCAATGTCGGGTAGTTGCGTCGGAATGCAGTGTGGTGGTGGCTTTGGTGTTGGCGTGTCCCCTCCCCTCCTATCCCACACAAACGCACTTGGTGTTGGCGTGTCCCCTCCCCTCCCGTCTCACACAAACGCACATCCCTCCCACCCTCGCAACCCAAAAGAAGATGGGTGGGTGGGGTGGCACAGTCTGATAGGCTATACATGCAGACCCAGAGCATGTTGATAAGACCATTTATCAATGACTGTGTTATCTTCGTCCTGTACTTACCACTTTGCTCCCCCTCCACCTATGATGAGCCGCAACTTTCCCCACTCATATCCAACGATGGGACTGGTCTTCGGGTCACTGGTTCTCGATGCCCCCGAGGCACTGCGAACGAGGCAAGCAGAAGGCGTCCATCCATACCAATGTTTCCCACCGCATTTACGACTGGACAATGGCACACACACCATCCTCACAAGCAGCACCTCGCATATTCTGACCCGACCTGCGATCCAATCCTTTCTCCCATCATATCTATTGATCACACTATACACCCTCTTCTTCTTCGCGGTAGGAGAGTCCAGCCACAATGGTATGACACGTGTCCCACGAAGGCAGCCAGGCCATCAGGCAGCGAAAGGACGGCTGAGCAGCATTCTGCATCTAATCCAACTTTTTTATGCCGCACGGTCGTTTCTGAGATGGTGTATAGGTCAGGCTCTGGACCATCATTCATCCGAATAACGGAGTCCGCTGCCTTTTGAATTGGCTGCTGCTGTCGTCGTCGCTAGCGCTGCAGCTGCGGACTCGATGATGACTGCGTCACCCGTCCGTCCCCTAATTCGCAGGCACGATACGTCCGTCTCTACATGAATCCCGCGTCGCGCAGCAGGGCAGCATGGACGCTGCCGCCGCCCTGTCTGATGTGTGGTCAAAAAGTAGGGGATCTCCCAGTTCCGCCGTCGCAGGACGCTTCTTTCTCTTCCCAGATGTTGTACCTCCTCTCAACCCAGATCAACTACTGTATTATCCCAGCTTGTCACCGTGTCTCCCAGACAGATACACATATACACGCATATACTACACACGCATTCGTTCATCTCGCCATAGTACCACACTGAAAGGATGTCACTTTCATCAGAGCCCAGGGTGAGGCGCGGTACCCCTGCGCCTGTCGCGCCGGTCTTCAAGGAACCCTCGAGCCCCCCAACGAGTGCGTCAACGTCTACTTCGCTGGATACGGACGGCAACGAGAAATGTCCTCTCAGGTTCGTGCACTCATCCTGC
The DNA here is from genome assembly GCA_003049485.1 of Ophioceras dolichostomum. NCBI lineage: Eukaryota > Fungi > Ascomycota > Sordariomycetes > Magnaporthales > Ophioceraceae > Ophioceras > Ophioceras dolichostomum. Next base: position 56,786 of record PYST01000244.1, read on the forward strand.
TGGCCTGCACTGTCAGAACAGAGCTGACAGCTCATTTTCGAACAAACACAGTCTCAAGAAGTTCGAGCCCAGCGTCCTCGGGGCTCATGTTCTCCACAATCCTCCGGATGCAAATCTTGAGTGAGTCCGTCTTCTCGTACCCTATGTCGTCCTATATCAAGCAGCGATATCTCATCGACTGAGGCATTGCGGGGACATATTATTCTGCGCAGAGCTGACACCCACGTCACCTTTCCAGGATTTGGCTTGTCCATGGTCTTACGGGAGACCGCCGCCTCACTTGGACGTACAAGAAGGACAGCGCCACGGAAGCATTCTGGCCGGAGTTCCTGATCGACGATTTCCCGTCCGCTAGGATCGTCACGTACGGCTACGACTCTAGTGTTGTGAAGCTTTCCATGTCCTGGCAGAATTCCTCCGGCGCATCGATTGAGGACTACGGCGTGGAGCTTGCGTCCACGATCCGCAGCAAGCGACAGGAGCACAGCTCCACGGACCTCCCCATCTACTTCATCGGCCACTCCCTCGGCGGCCTCGTGATCGAGCAGGCCCTCCTCGTCTGCCTTGCCTCGAAAGAGGAATCGAAAAAGCAGATTGCCGCTCGGACCGAGGGTGTCTGCTTCATGGGCACCCCCCACGCCGGCTCCGAGGTCGCTCGCTGGGGCCGCGTCCTCGTCTCGCTCATCCCGCGCCGGCTGTGGACGCCCAACCAAAAGATCCTCAAGGCGCTCAAGGAGAAGTCGCCCGATTGCCGGCGGCTCAGCGAGAAGTTCCAACGGGAGCTCGAGGACGATGGCAAGCTGTGCCACGTGCGGACCACGTGCTTCTACGAGACGGTGCCCATGAAGATCATCGGCAAGTGCGTCGTGACCAAGGACTCGGCCATCATGCATCGATTCGACGACTCGACGGTCCTGCAACGCCGCCCGTCCGAGCCGATCACGGGCGACCACGTCACGATGGTGCAGTTCAAGAGCCCCGACGACCAGGGCTACAAGAACGTGAGGGGCCAGATCGTCGCGTGGATGGAATCGGCCGGCTCGGCCCAGAGAGCTGAGGGTGGTGCGGCTGCGGAGGCAAATGCAGAGACAAGCGCTGCAGCCTCTAGGAGGGATAAGGACGGGAAGAAAAAGAAGAAGACGCCGGCCACGACCGTCACCGCCCACGGCCCGTCGTTCCACGCGGCCGTGTCGAACTCAAAGTTCTACACGAACAACAAGGTCGCAGGCCGGGATCTCATCACAGGGAAGCATGCGCAGATCACGAATGTCTCGAGGGTCCCTCGCAGGATGCCAGAGTGGAGCAGCAGCAGCAGCAGCGAGGGAAGCGGGTCGGATGATGAGAACTCGGATGATGAGGACCAGGCTGGCAGTGATGGCTCCGATAGCGAGACGACCCTCGCCAACAACTAGGCAGCCGGGCGGGGAGCGCGCTGGTGGCGAAGCGAGTGAAACCTGAGACTGTTGAAAGGCGGCAAATGATCTCATGTGTGTTGACGGTGTGCTGGATATGGCCTTGTTAGGATAAGTGTGACTATGGTTTGTGACTCGAAGGTGGTTTTGTTTGCATTTCAGTCTTGACAGGGCCAGATTACGTGCCTCAAGAAGAGAGACGAAGAAATTACTGATGGTGCTAATAGTGTTATTAGGACGTCTTCTGTGAGAAGGACTTGAACTACATGGATCATATGTGGCTTACGGCTGTCGTAAACAGGCAAAATGGAGCGACGAGGGGGGAAAGGAGTCGTCCCTGCCACTAAAGGCGGGTAAAATATGTCGGATTAGAGGACCAAACGGAGACAGAATGGCACACCGCTTTCATTTACGCTTCATTCATCATAACATATCGGTGCTTCATCTCCTTGGGTTGTCACGTTATAGCAGACCCTCATCCTGTGAGTTCACTCATGGACTGCCTCCCTGAACCAGGGACATATTTGACGACAGTATGCGGCAGACTACGCGCACGCAACGTTGAGGGAACAGACCTCTGGCCGACCCATCCGTCATCATGAGGGAATTGTTGATTCTCCTGCTTGGGATCGCCTTGGCCGCCGGCACGCAGACCTCAACAACATCATGCCGAATCATCCCAGGCGATCCCGGCTGGCCGGCTGTCCAGGACTGGAGGGCTCTCAACCAGAGCGTCAATGGCCTCCTCATCGCCACAGTGCCCATTGCTAGCGTCTGCCATAAGGGGGGCGTCTTCGACGGACGGTTCGACAATACGACTTGTGAGCTTCTCAAGTCGTTTTGGGACTTCCCTATTGCTCAGTGAGCTCGCCCCAACAAGAATCTTGACGCTGCCTACAATAGAGCAGTTGAACACACGTCGACGAGCACCCTAACAGTTCAGACACTGACGCCACTGCATTTCTTACTAGCTTCCCATACCCTGGAGAGGTCAGCTTCCCTTGGACCCAGAACCAGTCGTGCGACCCATTCACGCCAACGTCGCAGCCGTGCGAGCTGGGCAACTACGTCAGCTATTCGATCAACGTCACTGGACCTGCCGATGTGATGGCTGGGATCAAGTTCGCGCAGACGAAGAACGTGCGGCTCGTCATCAAGAACACTGGACATGAGTGAATATGAACCTTCCCTCCTCATTGCATTGCACTTCCATCGAAGACTCTCTCAACCTTCCAGTAACAGCAACTCACTCGTAAGTACCTCCTGACGGCGCAAGCGCCACGCCATTGACATCCCCCCCAAAACACACCTATTTCCTTAACAAACACCAATTTGAACTCCCAATCGCCCTCCTGGGGCCTCGCCGGCATGG
>PYST01000245.1:0-16778 GCA_003049485.1 Ophioceras dolichostomum
TACTACACCTTTTTGCCCTGGGAGAGCTTCTAACTCTCTCCCCAGAGGCTCCCAAAATCTCACTCCTTAGAGCGTTTTCCACCGTCACACATGATTCCGTGACGAGGCAGGGAACAGAACAGAGCGCCTCGGGGTTGCCAATGGCGGCCTAGCGTGCCCACCAGAGCCGTTCTCTGCTACTGGGAATCAACCTAAGGGAAAGACGGACTCGGACGGCGAGGCTGTGACGAAACCCCGAACGATGAAACCATTTATCTCAGGGCAAATTCGGTGCGTTCAATGTCCCTGTGCACCATCAAAAATACATGATGGATCTTGGTCGGACGAGGAAAGCATTCGGCCAGGAATGCATGCCTGCCGTGACATGATATTACATATGACATGTAGAAAGGAATTGGACGCAACAAACCTCCTCCGCTTCCATCGCTTCGATCTAATCACCGACAAGTGAACACCTCCGGCCCCCTACCCAAAGTCCCAAAGTCGAAAATGTCAGTATAAATTGGCAAGCTCTCATCCGAAAGGCATACACGCGAGTAGAAAATTTACACGTACGGATTCTTGTACGAAGTGGGCACCGGGTAGTTGATATTGATCAACAGCCCGGGATCTTGGGGCGAGTATGCACCCGGGAAAGCGACTTTGGGTGCCGGGCTGGCGCTCCCCCCGCTGGAGACGCTGATCTGGGCGCACGAGATGTAGAACTGTGCCCCGCCCGCGCTCTGGGCCACGTGCAAGCCGATGTGTTCCACCCTCAGGAGGTACTCGCCGCTGGGGATGCACTTCGGGATTGTCACCTCGGCTCGGGAGACGCCTGTATTGGGGATCAGGGGCACGGCTTGCATCGGCTAAATCTGGTGGGCGAATGATGACGAGGGAAGTACGGCGAGACGGGGCACCGATAATGGGTTAGATCTCCTACTGACCGTTGCTTGACCAGGACAACTGGGGGCCGAACTTGGGCTGCTCCTGGTAGATCTTGAAGTACTCGGTCCCGGAGCCATCCCAGTCGGCGGCGGTCTTGCCGGCGGGGACTTTTGCCATGTAGAAGGCCAACGGCCCCGGGTGGTACATGTTCGGCGCGGCCATAAAGCCGACCTTGGACCCGGCGGTGACGTTGACCGTCTTGGTGGTTCCAGCCCCCGGAGAGAGCTCGTTGCATCGGATGTTAGGCGATTTCACGTTGTCCACGGGAGCGCTGGTCTGCCAGTTGAGCGTCTTCCTGACGTGGACGTAGTCGCCTGTTGACTTCCCGTCGACGATCAAGGCTGGGAATGTGTCTGCATGTCGGGAAGAGATCCGTTGTTAGCCGGTCGAAGGTCTTGGCGATCCTATATGTGAGAATATGGCATAGAAGCCATACAGTGTGCATTTACCGCCGCTGCGGCAATTATGAGAGAGGAAGCGAACTTCATCTTGTCCAGATCGGGATTTTGGCGACACAAGTGCAGCTACTTCAAGATGGCGTGGTCACAATGGACTCGGACCCAGGAAGAGTTGAGACAAGCAGAGAAAAAGGCACATGCAGCCAGGATTTGTTCGATGGAGTGCTGCCTCCCTTTTGTACCTTGGTCCTCGGCTTCCCAATATGATGGGTCGGTCTTCATTGTCTCTGCCACTAGTTCTTCTCTCCCGTCACTCGGTTCGTGGACCTTCCATCCTTCTTACTTTCCCTTTCTGTACCTCCCATCGTGAAGAAAAGACCCATCGCACTTTGGTTAGACCAGTTGGAGGCGCCCCAGATATTGGGCGCAATCTACTTGAAAGGGTGAGGAGGGACCATGTAGAAGGCCAACCCACCCGAGCAATTCGCTGCCGGCTCGGCAGAGGATGCCAAGCATGGAAAAACCTGGGGTCGCTTGACCAGCCGACAATTCCATTATGGTTGCAGTTCGCTATTGATTAACATGGCTGTGGCGAAACGGAAGCAGAACCGCCTGCCAGTCTTAGTCGGGTTGGTGATCAGCACGCCTTTCTTCGTGATGCGCGAACCATCCCAGTGCTGATGGTTCAAGTCGGCGAACGCAGCACGGGGAGAGCCCGACCGCGCATGGACTGGCAAATGAAAGCCGTAGCATGAAAATGGGTGTGGGCTGTGTCGACTTGACGAGTATCGGGGCCGAAAAAACGGACGCTCGTTGCCGCTTCGAACAGATCAGTGTGGCCGGAGGGAGATCAGCCGCCATCGAGTCTAGGCCGCGAACTCGCTACCCACTACTTTTCTATTTGAACAAAGGACTTTTAACACGTGAGCGGAACTTCCACAGGCTCTCATAATTTTGCTGTTGCAATACAGAGTGGATCGAGGGGGGGATAGGGGGTCAGTAGGTGCCAACTGACTTCGGTTGGATTTGGCGAGACAAGATGCCTGCGATCTAAGCTACAAGGGTTGACGTCAATCACCGTTTGTGATGCTATGCAGAGAGGACGATCTTCTCGAGACGGCATTAATTTGCCTACCATGTATCGGAGATCGCCCTCAATTCCAGAGCTCATTTCTGGAATATTGGTATTGGCGATGGTTTTGTATGAGAGTTAGGTTCCCGAAAAAGGGGCTCAGTGAAAGCAAAATTCCCCCGTACCCCTGAACGGCCGAAAGACGCGTCCGGTCTACCCCCAAGGAAAGATGAAATTCTCCAGATTGCTACGATCGGTGAGCAGTCGCGTGTTGTGATGCAATTTCCGGCGAGATTTTGACATGGGAAGGAAGAACGGAAGGCATGTGTGCGATGCTGTTTCCTCAACCCTTGCATCCGGTTGGCAGGCCTGACGTACCCCGACACACTGCTCCTTCCATGCTCTTCTGCCACTTTAGTATCACGGCGTCCAAAACGGAAAGAGCGCCATTGCTGCCCAGCAGACCGAGATCTACGTCGGCACATTGGAGGCTGCAATCTCCTTCTCTTGCGAGCCAGTTTGCATAGCATGCGCGAGCTTCCCAGTCTTGAGAACTGCTTCGTTCTCAACATCACAGGGCAGTCTGTATCCTCCAGCTAGGCGGACTCGTCTCTTGAACATCGTTGAATCTCGACCGAAAAAGCCCAGATTCTTCCTCCACGAGACCCTTTTGAGATTGTACAAGGATCAAATCTGGCGGGCCAGATGGCGGGCTACAGAGTGCCAGCCGAGATGGGTAGGTCGCCCTTGAACACGCATCAATCCAACAAGCAAAGGGTTGCCTACCAGTCACTGACCGTTTATAGATTCTTCGTCGACAGCTGGCACCCAGCGGTACGATTCGTCTGTCCCGCCGTACCGTGCAAACTGGAGTAATCACCAACACGGCATGGGTACAGTCCCGACGCCTGCCTGTACAGCAATTTCCCAAGGAGCTCCCAAGAGGCCGATCGTGAACTCTCATGGAGACACGCGCAAGATGGCACGACTCTCTGCGTCCTCCAGCGTTATCAACAAGCCGGATGCAAACCCTACCGGTGGCCCAAATTTGGGTCGTCCAGTCACTACAACGTTTAGAAATCACAACTGGGAGTCGCAGAGCTCGGGCACTACGGTCCAGAGTCTCTCTTCTTACCAGAATGTATATGGTACTATAGCTGCTCCTGCTCATGGCGGGACTGCCAGTGGTCAGGCTTCAGACCTATTCGGATCTTCTGCTATCCCGAATGGAAACGAGAATGCTGGAGGTGCAGCATATCTCCCAGAGCACGGAGGCGGACTACACCAGTCATCGTGGCAAGATGTCCCTACGTGGACCGAGGACGCTGTTCTGACAGGCCTGAAAGGGGTACCACATGGCCGAGTTCATCCTTCAGACACGCCGGACTCATTGGACATTGATCCGTGGATGGAAGAGGACATGATAGCGCTTCTAGGGGACCACGGCGGCTCCCCTGAGAAGAAGGATACGCCCCCTTCTAGCGTTCTCCAGGGCATGGACCGAGACTCCAGAGACGGCAATGAGTTCGATCCGTCCCTTCAACGATCGCCACCTCTCACCGAGAACCGGGTGAGTGAACAAGAAGGAGTGGCTGTGGCTCCCATGGTAGACAGTCCAGGGGTCCAAGGCGGACTGATGGACGGCGATATGGATTGGGGCCAAGTCATGGCATCTGCCAGACCGATTGCTGACGCCGACTCCGATTACCACGGTTCAATCCACCAGCTGCAGCACTCCATCCTCAACACACCAGTAGCTTTGAGCCGCCTGCCCGGCGACTCGATGGGTGTCCACAGTGCTCAGGCAACGGTCACTCCGTCTGTTCCGTTCGGAGCATCGACAGCAACACGGGCTCCAACAAGCCAGCCACCGCCCGAGAGACGGCTATACCCAACGTCCAACGTGAGGGACATGGCGAGGTTCACGGGACTGTCGGACCAAACACCTACGCAAGTTTGTTTCCGCCTGGGAGAGTTCATCAACCAGGCCTCACGGAGCTTAAGAGCTTATCAAACATTCACATTCGAGCTGTACGCGAGAGTCACCTACTCCTCCCGCGAGTCGCTCGGCAAGCGCCAGCTGTTCCAGTTCCTCGACCTCTTTAAGGACTCGCCGCCTTACCTCCCAGGGACCCTGGTCGGTTGGACGAACGACGGCGTCCTAGACAAGCAGAGCCGAGAGTTCCTCCATATCGGGCTGGGCCAGGCGCAGATGTGCCGTTGCGTCTGCCGGCCGAGGCAGGATGCGAAGTCGGCGATAGGACTGTCCGTGACGGTCTTGTCCATCAAAACTACGGACTGGGACGAGATCGAGCTGACGAGGAGCGTCATCTGCCCCCTCACCCGAGGGCGTCATGCTTGAAACACGCACGCAAGAGGCCAGAGCCAGTGGCGCGTGATGAGGCATGACAGGGCTGAATGGGCGATCTGGAGCGGGGTCGCGGGTCGTTCTAGACCCTCGGCGTGCATATCTAGCCTGCTCCTGAAGGGACGCACGTGTCTGGGGAAAATCTCCTTCTCCCATCTTTTGCTCATCTCTCTTCTCTGCATAGTATGGCCGCGCAGCCGGATTTCACAGCATCATCTCGCTTCGCATTTGCCGATCATCTGCGGTTTGACAGGAATGGGGTAGCTCCCAATATTGCGAGTGGCTAGCCTCCTCGAGTTCTGATACACAGCTACTTGAACTTAACATTTTCGAAGCTGCACGCATTTGGACGGCTGGGCTGGTAGTTCGAGTACCATACAGGGAGCCGACTCAATCTCATACGCGCCAACGCATTTACGGGCAAGCAAAACTGTCGGGTCGCGTGAGGGAGAGAGGTTTCATGTCAGCGGCTCGTTGTGGTTGAGTGTAGGTAAGCCGCCTCCTCCCAAGATATGATAAACTTTGAGCGGACACAAGCTACTATGAGTGAGTGAGGTCAGGGATATTGAAAATGGCCCAGGCAGGTATTAGGGAGGGGTGAGATGACGCGCGGTGGTGGTAGGGACTGTCCGAGCTCAGAGGGTGGTTGTATCTCCCTCCTCCTTCCCGTATGTGGGCGACGTCCCTTGCAGCCACACGCGTCGGAGCGGCCGAAAGGGGCCATCTCGTCGTTTCCTGTCAGCAAGAAGAACCCGGTAGTTTAGGCCCAGAGAATCGGCCTCTTAGTGAGAATCCCGGCAAGCCACCGTACCTTCTTGAATCGTTCTAGACACGTACCTTTTCGCCCTTGACAGGTAGGGCGTAATAAAAAAAAAACTTGAAAGTAGAAAGGCTGGCGCGATAGCTGGCTGCAAGGACCTACCTAAGGTCCTTCCTTACTAGCAACCGGTCAAATTCCGGGGAAGGCCAACAAGTGTCCCCGCATGAGGATATCAAGCCTCCTTGGGCCCTTAAGGTTCGATGCTAGAGTGGGACAAAGGGAAGGGAGGGCGAAAGGAAAGCGCCAGCGCCAGCGCCACCCGACCACGCCGGCGTGTAACAGATGATGAGTGAAAGTGTCCGTGGTCTTCTTGTTCGGCCTTCGAGTTGCGCCAAATGTGAGGAGCGCGAGGGAGGGGATAGAAGCAATCATGGCGCCCTTGCCTGGTGGCGCCAGCCCTTTTTTTTCTCCCTCCCCTGTCTGCCTAGTGCTGTTCTCTTGTAATTTTTTTGATCGACTGCCGCGCCTCGTTCATCTGAGTTCCCCCAGAATGGCGCAGTCCGGCGAGCGAGCAATGCGGAGAGAAACACGTGTGGTAGGAAAGGAAAGGAGTGGCAGAGTGTCTGTGATTGTGTTCTATGCGCGACGCATGTGCTATTTCTCAGCAGCGGCTTTGTTTTCTTGTTCTCTTTTCTTCTAACGGCTGATTCGCCGGTAGCTGCGTCTTGGTGAGTGACTGGTGATGATAGATGACGTTCTCCTCTTTCTTTCTCATTAGACTTGGCCGAAGGGGAGATTGGTGAGAGATGATGACAAGAAAAGGGGGCTAAAAAGGGGTGCCGCCGACCGACCTCCTCACTTGCCTACCTAGGTGCTTACCTAGGTACCTACCTAGGTACCTACCTATTTACCTGCTGTATCAGGCAGGTGCCTGCATTTCGTACTACGTTGTAGGTTTGCTTGCCTAGGTGACATGTGTTTGACAAGGAGAATGGGAGGAGAGAATAGAGTTCCTGGGCTGCTGTTGGGGTGCGATCGGAAACCCTTCCGCGACATCACCACAGGGTCCCTCGCCTGAACTCCAACACAACCTGCTCTACCTAGAACGGTGCGCTATTCTCTCGCTATGTCTCAGCCTGAGAGATAGAGAGACAGGTCTACATTCAGCTCGAAGGGAGGGGGATACTGGTAGTGTGGCATCTATTGTTCCTTGTACCATTCAATTTCGCACATTTGCATTTTCTCTTTGCTTCCGCCTCACCTCCCAGAGGTACTTCGATACACTACCCGCTACTTTAGCTCTGAAGCGACCGGCAGGGGAGACTACAATGAACTAGCTAAGAGGCAGCAGGAACAGGGGGGACACGAGTGAACAAGGTTGCTCGGCTTAGGGAACCGCTTGGAGCTTCTGACTCCTCTCGAGTCGAGCGGTTGGGCTGCTACTGTGTAAGGGGCCGTAACAACATTGCCCAGACGAACGTCTAGCACCCGCAAAGCCGACTCCAGCCATAACAGTCATCTCGCTTCCGGAAGGCTCAAACGGTCAGTCATGCCGGTCGCGAAACCTTCTCGGGTCTGCGGGGGAGGGAGAGGAGGTGAGGAGGAGTCAGTCAGTGACGCCTGGGGTGTAGACTCGACCGGGCTAGACTTGTGGCGTGGGAGTGATCAGCGGGAGCAAGCCATAAAGGTTAAAATAACCAGTTCAAACGTCCGTGCTATATATTTCAATAAAACCCCAAAGAAAATGAATAAAATTATTGCTCAATAAAACAAAATATACAAATAAAAAAAACCCTGAAGCCACAAGAATCGGGGGGGATGGGGAGGACAAGATCTGACTCGATCGTTTTCGATCGTCTCTTCTCCTCGACTTGGGATGAGCTCCAAGTTTGCTATGAGTGGTATGCAGGCGCTACGAGAGGCGGGAGAGGTTGACTGCATCCGCGGTGTGAGCGAGGATAATGGAGGCAGCCGTGTGCTGAGATTATGACCCCGTGCGAAGTCTGACGGTGACAGTCATAGCCATGTGTTTGTTGGCGGCGAGGCCAAGAGCCCACCAGCCTGAAGTGGTCGTTCTCCGGTGCTGAACAAGGAACCTCTTCGACTTCATCGAGGAAGCAAGCACGATCTATTCGCCTGAACGCACGAACCTGTCTTCTTCCCCCTCTCTCCGCCTCTCTTCGTCCGATATTCACCGACAGGAAGAGAGGTCAGGATGGGGCACTGACGCGGCAGCAGGACACCGGTAGACCGGCACTTGGGGGTTTTGCTTGTGGAGTCCACAGGGAGATGGAATCATGGAAGTCAACGGACGGACGGGTGGCCGACCTTCGCTTGGCACGCAACGAGTCGGGGTCGGTGAGTCGGGGGAAACTCGGAGGTGGTGGTTCCCGGAGACGTGTGGAGCTTAGGTAAAAGGAGAGGGAGGGAGGGGGAGGCCAGCTGCACACCCTCTCGCGGACGTCGTTTGGGACAGCTAATAACAGTAAACTTCCAAAGAAGTGTTCTAGAAGGCAATCGGTGTTTTGACCGAGTCCAGCTGTTCACCCGCATCACACCACCACAATTCCTTCGCCGTAACAGGAGAGCTGTCCCTCGGTCTGGACCTTCCAAGAACAGAGTCCAGCCCCGGGACTACCAGCAGCTACCTGGGATTGGCAGCACACAACTCGCACACACACAACGCAAAGCCGGGACGCCAACCCGTCACGGTCGTCGGAGATGTGGCCGATGTTTACCTGCGGGTGGTGGTGTGCGTGACTCGCTCTCGTTCCCGCCCTCCCACTCGCGTCGGGCCAATAAAGCAGGGAAGTCACAAGTTCGAAGTTGTCTGGAGGGCTGGTGACCCCGTGATTTTTTTGATGTGAGGGGATTTTTTGCATTCATCGAAAGAGGTAAGGACCCTTGGTTTTCCGACGGTCGACTGGTCTCGACCTCGCCAAAGAGAGCAATGTGACCCGAGAAAAAAGGCAGAAGAAAAATGAAAAAGCAAAGCTCTATCTAGGCACTTGACGCGAGCCTCGTTATACGAAAGATGCTCTGCTGATGGCTTGGGAAAGCCGCTGGTCGGCGCAGCGGAGCTCCTCTTGCCATGGTCGGTCACGGGGCAGCTCTCTCCCGACTCCCACGTCGACTGTCATCGTTGGCACGTGTTTGGCTATAGAGTTGCATAGTAGAATGATATTCTGTATGCACACTTCGTGTTGCAACAGCCGAAGATTTGCCCTCTTTCGCTCAGTGTGCCTTGCCTCATCCCCTGCACCTCAGGCAGCAAAGGTGGTTGCATGGTGGAAATGACGATAGTGGGAAGAAGAAAATTCCAAAACTGCCGTGCCCATTCCGATATCGTCGAGTGTGTGTGTGTGTGTGTGTGGGAGGGAACGTTGCAAACCTCGCAGAGAAGCATCAGCGTCGGGTCGTTGGCGCTGACAGTTTAGGAAATATTGGGCGGGACACGGCGGCGACGGGAGAGCGCCGACTGGCTCCAGCCGCCGGTGATGGATGGGCTTGGCTGGCCCGCCTGCTGTGCGTGTGCGCTGTGCTTGCTTTCAACGAGAATGTTTCCCGGCGATTACTGGCTTCCCGGGATTCGCGAGATATTCCATTGGGAGGAAACCCCCACGGCCGGGGAAGCACAGCAGGAAAAATATTGAATAATGGAAACAAAATACGGGAGTACCTACGAAAGACCAAGGTTCTTGTTCCGTCCATGTCCAGCCCGTCCGTCACACGCATGAGAAAAGGGGTTCGGAATATGTGATGCGTACAAAAGAAGAGAGAAAAAAAATGGGAGGGGAGCAAGCTGAAGAGGCAGACGCTTCCAAACCAGACCAGCAGAGCGTTGGAAAAAAACGCAAACCCGGCACGCGGACACGCAAAACGCGCCTCTCATCCCCTCCCCGGCGCCAGGGCACGCATGCCAATACTTTGACTGAGTCACTTGCAATGTGATGCATGGAGTATGGTGAGGGATATTCATTTTCCCTCTCATTCTCTTTTTTTCTGCCGTCCTTCTGTCGCCAAGCAAACCGCGGAAGACGGATAGAAAAGGAGGCAGGAGGAAAAAGAGGAGGGAAGATGGTGCATTTTCGAAAAGTCGGTGAAGAATTCGAAATGATGGTTGCGCGATGCGTTGTTCTTCCCCAAGCAGCCAGCAGCAGCACAGCAGTAGCAGCAGCAGACCACCAGCTGGGAGGGATGGGTGGATAGGACAGAACCGCTGGACGGACCGACGGACTGCGGGGGATGACAGTGATGGAGGGGTCGGGACCGGGACCGGGCCTTGAAACTTGATCAGCTGCGATAAGCCTCACTACCTGAAGTCAGCCCACCCTACCGACCCAACCAAATCGAGTGAGCCTTCGCGGGCATCTTCTTCAAGGGTTCGATAGGTTGTTTGACAACCCCTCCCGTTTCCCCTCGTCCATACCTACCAAGGGTTGTAGGTGGTAGGCACGATAGTAGACAACTTCAAGAGGAGAGAAGAGCAAAGAGGTTGTGGCCTGCCTGACCTGGTCGGGCTGGATCCCCACCCAGCAAGTAGGGAAGTATTTTGCTTCACGACAGCCAACCAAACTACATGAACTCGATCATCTTGACGTGTTTTCCTATGTCAGCAGGATATTGAAGAGGAGGGGGAGGGGAAGGGAGGGGACGGATCCCCGCGACCGTGACGGGTCCGCGGGGGCGGTGAGGGAGAGACAGCCTGAAGCGACCGGTCGGGGAGGCTAGGACGGACGGGACTTGCGGGAGAGGGTACGGAAATAAAGAGTGGTTGTTGTGGGCTAGCATGGAGGTCACGCCTGAGGGGGGGAAAAAAAGAAAAGAATAATAAAATATTAAAACAAAAATTTAAATTTTTATCCAGCTGTATTTTTTTCCTTCCTTTTTCTTTTTTCCTGTTGATCCTGCTGTTGTTGTTGGCGTAAAAATATGTTGAATCTATCCACGCCCCTTCCTGCATATCGCAGTCCCGCCGACGCCGCCGACGCCGACGCCGCTGATGCCAGCCTCAGGCCCCCTGCCCTACACGAGCAAACACCCGCTGCATCTTTGACGTTTGATTCTGGACGCCGACTCTACAGTGGTGAACGCTCTTGTTGGCAACGCCGCACCCCCCCTCCACCAACCTGCCAACCCATCTACCATCTAACTAAAAGCTGGGTGGCGTATGAACCTACCACTCACCTACACCGGTAGACGGTTTGGCTGCCGCTGCTTCTCGTAATCCCCGCCGCCACTGACGACGTCGGGGCGAGGCTCAAACGGCGGTCGAATCAGTTGTGTTATCATGCACCTAAGAAGTGAGAGGAGCGAGGGCCGGCTGAGATCTACCGAACATCACAGAACAAGCACCCACCTGCCTGCCAGCGTCAGTGGACCTTGCCTGCAGGGCCTCTGCCTCAGGGAGCGTGTTTTGCTTGGAGGCTCTCTGGATGTCCATTGATACAGTTGCATGCGCTCTGCAGAGCCACGGTCGATGCAGAATAAAATAATAAACTCAACTTTAATAAATTAAAAAAAAAAAGGCAAATGTAATACGCCTTTGTCGGTCACCTTACCTTTTTACCTTGCTTGTAGACCGCTTTTTTCTCCGTGAGGATGATCGTTATGCCTTCGATGCGCGTCCACCGCAACAACGAACAACCGGCTGGAGCAAGCGCTTTCGTCCAACTCGCAGTCCCGTCGTCTCCATGCCCCCCCGCCCCGCCCCTCCCGTCCATCGGGACCGTACTACAGTAGTAGGCCCCGCTGCAGATATTTCTGGTTCTCTTCTCTTGTTCACCTCCCTCCCGGCGGCATTGGGGGCTGAAGAGTCGTGGGAGGTAGCTAGCCTCTTGGAGGGGTACATAGCCGAGCCGAAGGGGAGGGGAGGAGAAGACCAAGACCCAGCATCACGACATGACCGAGAAAAAAAAAAGAAAAAAAAGAAGAAGAAAAAGGACAAGGGTGAGTACGAGGTTTTCCCGGGAGCCAGGAAATGGCTGGCCCAAGGTCCGAAAGTAAGGGAGGCTCTCTTCTTGTTTGTTGATCTGTCATACCCCCCTGGTTGGCTTGGTAGCCGACATCAACCGAAGCTCGACGATGGTGACAGGTGACAGTGAGCTGTTTGCGTTTCCTAGGGCGCACCAGGGCCCAGGGGCCTGGTTTCGATGAAATGGCGATGACAGGCTCTGACACATGCAAGCAAGATGCAAGCTCTTGTGAGTCTCGCCACTCTTCTTACTGCCGTTACTCTCGTCACTCCCTTTCTAGACTCCTCCCTCATACATCCCCCCTTGTCTAATATCTCCATCCCGTTTCCGTTTGTCTCCGGCAAAGAAGAAGTGACTCGTCATCTTCTGTGAATCCATCCGTCAATATCAACCACGGCAAACAAAACAATCACGACCGGGGTAGCAAGGAGAGAGCCTCGGGTCGGAAAGGATCGCGTGCCTCTTTTTTTTTTTTTCTGTGGTAAGAATAGCATGTCTTGTCAAACCGTGCCTGCCGAGTACCGACGCTTTCTCATCCCCCTCGGTCCTCCTACGTAGATTCCTCTTCCCTCTTCCCCCTCCTCCTCCTTGTCGTCGTCTCTCGAAACCCCACGGCTCCTTCGGGTGGCACAACATTCCTCCCATCTCGCAGGTGCCGACCGGACGAGAGAGGCCAGGGGAATCCTCCGTACCTGGCCATTGGGACCGTTTTCTTCCGGCACGTGTAAATATTGATGGATGAAAAAAGATCCCCGAGTGAAATAGGTAGGTGTCTTAAGGCAAGGTAGGTAGGTATCTGGCGACGGATGACTCCGTCGAGGGGAAGGCCGTTGGAAGAAAGGCTGGCTGGCCTATCCCCTACGCATAGCTTTTTGTCCTGAAGAAGTTGTAGGGAAGAGGGGATAGTTAAGGGGTCCATTCTAATGGGACAGTGTTTCCTCGCAGCAAGCAAGTAAAGCAAGATTTATTATTACGTGTTTGACCTTGCATCAAGTACCTACCTACCTAGGTGCCTGATGGATGCGGAATGTACATTTCTGTCTGTTGCGGCCGGGCCGGCCAGGCACCGGGACATAGTGGAAGATCGATCGTTGGCCGTGCGGCGTCCCGGCCGACAGGCTGGCCCCGGCTAGACCACTCATTCCTGCTTTCCGTTAAAAACTCAGGGGAGGCATGTAACAACCGATGCTCCTATGCCAGGTAAGACTACTACTACCTCATCACATAGCCTACGTCGTTGGATGCTGTGTCGGCAGAGAGAGGGAGGGGCACCATGCTGACGAGAGAGAGAGAGAGAGAGCAATACTATGTGACTTGTTTCTTTCGCAAGTCATCGCGCGGCTTTTCTGACATCACGAATGAGTTGGTGGGATTGGACGGGAATGTGGGATGGCGGATGGACACTGGACGGTCGTTGGTTGAGGCTGATGTTTACGGCCGGGCCGCCGCCACTTTTGAGAAATCCCACTCGGGGGCGGAATGGGGGAATCAATCGGTCGTGTGGAGGCGAGGCCAGGAACGAGGACAGGACACACTTTGAGACCCAACCCACGCCGGCAATCCGGATCTTCTCGAGATGCGATTCGCAAATAGGAGTAGTGAGATGTGGGAGTGGTTGGGGTTTTCAACTGCGGCCGAAACGGACGGCACGGCGAAGCCACACACACTTGTAGATAGAACTTCGTAAGGCACAGCGAGGCAGCCACCCACACACCTTCTCTCTCAGGTACTTCGCAAAAGGGTCGCCATCGCCATCGCCATCGCCATCGTTGTCGTCGCCAACAGCCGTCCGTGTAAGTCCGCAGGCGATTGAAACTCCGAAACCCCCAAAATATCAGCATGGCCACCCCCTGGTTTCCTTTCTCCGTGACAGCCTTTGCTCCTTTCCCTTCCTGTCCGTCCTCCTACCCCCTCGTCAGCCCGCCAAATCCGCCTGCCTTCCTCCTACTACTTACACAAACAAGGCTGCCGTCAACGTCGTCCCGCAGCATAAGCTACATCCGGAAGAATCTTTCGTGGTTACGACGTCGCGTCGCAGCCAAAAAAAAAACACAAATAACACCAAAACTCAAACTTGTTCGTCCTTCACCGCCGCCGCAGTCTGGGCTGCTGATGCTGCTATGCTGTCCTCCCGTGTCAGCAGTTCAATCACAACGGGTGTGCGTGTCTGCGTGTGCGCTGTCTTGTCTCTCATGTCATTCGTAGGGAGCACATCGAGAACGGCGCCATCGCATATGCACCTGTGTGCCCGTGTGATGGGAACGCATAACGGCCATTCTCGTCGTCTCCGGTCCCTCCTTAAAGACCACTCTCCCCCTCCCTGGTGACCACAACCCCTTATTCGCGCGTTGGGCTTTTCTTTTTTTTTTTTTTTGATGGTGTGGTGTGTGGCGGTAAGTCAGGTACGAGCTACTTTCGCATCCAAGACAAGGAGCTTTTGATTCACTCATTCACTCATTCATCCCATCCCTATCTATCGAGAAGAAGCAGGCAGGCGGACGGGGTTCTTTTTTAGCACCGCTCGTGAGAGAACAAAATGACCAAACCAAAAGAGGCGGTGGCGTCGGGGGCATGTGTCCAGTCTCTTTGGTGTTGTTCCGTAGGTACCTGCTAGTTGTCCTACTGCAAGGCCGGCGTGGAAAATTTCTCCGCGACAGCGGCGGGGAAAAAAATATGAAGAGGAATTTCGAATGATATATCCCTTAAGTACACTACATAAAAAACAACAGAACAACAAAACCAGGAATTCAATTGCAGGGAAGAGGAAGATGATGAAGAATTTGAAATGCATCATGTGGACAGGCCGAACTGTAAGGGAGAGGAGCAGAGATGCCGCATCTATAGCATGCATTGTCTTTCCCTCCCTGATTGGTCGAAACTTGACGTAAGTATCTTGATCAACGTCCGTCGTCGTGTCCAAGATAGACTTGTGCGCAGCAAGATTCGTCGGGGGGGATCAGACATCACGGACAAACGACGACGTACGCAAGGGATGGGGGTGCAGGCAGGTATGAGTCTTCTCAACCACCCATTCTCCGCAACAGCGCAAACGGGCACGCACGCACTAAGCAAGGGAGATAGATGCGCGATGCATATCGTTCCCCCCTTTGGTACCCGAACTTGGTCATCTGGGGTCTGGGCCGGCGTGTGCCGACCTCACCTTAGGCAGGTAGGTAAGGTACTTTAGGGAGGGACCTCACGAGACAATGTTCCTACCTGGAGGTAGGTATGTGCAACCTCACCGTTCTGGACGAGAGACGGACGTCGCGAACCAGCTGTAGTCCGCTGGCTACTGTATGTCACTGACTTTTGGATGGAGTTGGTTTCATCAGTCCGAGCTTGTGCACCCTAGGTTTTTTTCCTTTTTCCCTTCCTACCTAATACCTAACGTACGTACTAGCACAGAGACAAGCTCTCAATTCCCATCCCTTTAGGACCTTTCCTAGTTGTCCTCGACGGTTGGGTTCTTTCTAGTTGGGACTGCTGGTCTGCTGGCTGCTGGGGACCATGTCAACGTCATCGCAGTTTTCTTCCGCACGCACCCCCCTTTCCATCCATCCATCCATCCATCCACCGCACCTTGAATTAATAAGGCGCCTAGGTAGGTCAGGCAGGTCTGGTAGGGAGGGACCTATTCTCCTCACTTTCACATGCCTGCCGTTTCGAACCGTCATTCTCCTGAATCAGCCGCCCTCACCTCCATACTTAGTGCTGGCAAGGAATTTATCCGCTAGTAGAATGTACCTACCTCTGGTACCTACCAGGTACTGCTGTCAAAGGTTGATCAGGAACAGCCAGCCCTACGCGGAACTCGAAGGCTGACCGCGGCAAAAGGGCATCCATCCATCAGACAGACCGGACACCCACCACATGCCGTACGTAGTGGTTGGTTCGGTTCGGTTCTCGCAAGCAAGCCCAGCTGTGTCGAGTACCTAATTTCGGTGTCTTACTCTACTCACTCACTCCTTCCTCCCTGGTGTGCGTAGGGTAGGGCAGCGCTGACGGACTCGTTGAAATATTCGGTTGCATTTCACATGAAGGTACTGATGATTGATTGGGTTAATATGTGACACACTGCTCGATGCGCGTGAGAGGAGAGAGTTGTGGCTTGGCTGCCCTCCATTCAGTACTGGGTGTGTTGTGCGGTGGAGATCGGAAACAAACCAATCCGCCCCAACCATCCCACGCCGACTCCAAGATCGACCCAACCACACGCGTCAGGGTTTCCATGTTTCCCACTCCTCTTTGTTGGGGTGGATGTAGTTCATAGGGACGCACAATTCACGAGCTTGGAGCAGATGGAATTTGTTGAACTGATGTATTTTCCCATTTTTATCTTTTCTAGACCTTTTTCGTGAGTTTTCTTTTGGTGAGCAAGTCGGCCCTTTGAGAAAAGGAGCCGCGAGCGCGTGCGTCATGAAAAAGTCTGCTAGTTGCCAACTTTGGTGGCTTTTTGTGTTGGTGTGTGCAGGTGTGAAACCTCTTTCTGGGCTTCACCTATTACGCCCGTCACCCAAGAAAGAAAAGAAGAAAATGATGTGAACACCTTCGCTGATGATCAACAAAAAGGATGCGTCTCCTCGTTCACCACAAACCAGGTGCCGAGACGGGTAATGTACATATACGAAGCCGAACATGTTGCTCCTCTGACCCCTCCATCCTCCCCCTCTACCACCACCACAAAGGTGGCTGACAGTGGCCACACGCTCATGCATCAGAGATGCGCGGACGCGAGGTAAAGAGGGGTGGAAGGGGAGTCAGAGTGAACAGAGAAAAAGCAAAAATACGAGAAGCCAAATCCTGGTATCATGAAAAAAAAACTCAACGCCATGTCGTGCATTGGTCATAACAGTAAGAGATGTGGGTGAGAAAGAGGAGCCGAGACCCAGATAGAAAAAAAAACAGAGAAAAAAAATCTCCACATTTTCAAGGGGCAGTGTTGCCATCCATTGTAAACAACCTCACTGCCTTTCCTGCCTTCCCGACAATAGTAGAGTAAAAACCACCGTCTTTGATCGGACCCGGCGGAATGTGATAGGATATCAAAATGAGAAAACGCCAGTCGCCGATGCATTATCGACTGTCGAAAGATTAGGAAGGCAAGGAAAGGAAAAGGTCGCTTCACAAACACATGCTCCGTGAACGGTGTTTTATACATGGCAAGGCGGTCTGCCCGCCCGAGTTATGCCCGTGGGTATCTTTTGACGATGATTGGAAGAAGAAAAGACCAAGAAGGTGGAGGGATATTTGTAGTAGTAGAGGGGATGTATGGGGGGGG
>PYST01000245.1:26077-37770 GCA_003049485.1 Ophioceras dolichostomum
CCCCCCCTTTTTTTTGGTATTTTGCTAGTTAACCCGGCTTTATTTCACCGAAATCTTTCCCCGTCTTTTTTTTCCTGCTCCAGATCTTTACGCGGTACATCGTGGTCGGTGTGATGACGTCCATGGTCGGACCCTGCTGCAAAGTGGTGTTCGCTGTTTCTTGACCGCCCGCCCAGGCTTCAACAGTGGATCGGACAGGGTCCTCCAGACGGCTCTCCGCTCCACTAACGGCTCCGCTTCACGAAGATTCTCCGGATATGGACATCTCGACGAGGCAGGTGCTCGCGATCGCGTCCATGAAAGCTCTCTCTCTCTCCCCGCCTCATCTCCCCTTCCCCGCGCTGCCGGCGCCATGTGGACCGGAGGCCATCCGGCTATGCTGGAGAAGGCATCACCGTCGGGTCTCAGCTTTTCCAGCTCTACTGTGTAGTACACAGTAGAGTGCCGAGGGAGACCCGACTTGCCGTTATCCCCAGCCGTCTCCGTCTCGGTTGGGAGCGACCCCTTGAAGTCATCAGGGGCACCAACTTTCATGTCACAGTGAGGCTCGGCTTATGGTCCCGAATTCCCGTCCAGCCAGAAGCTGCGAGTTCGTCAGCGCAACCCTCCAAGAAGCCCAGTCGTGATTGGAACGGTTACAGGCGTTCTCCCACTCGACGGTTGGAGGCTGAGCAGGTGGACGCAGGTTGGATGCCGCATGCGGGCGGGCGACATGATGCCCCGCCATTCTTTGAGATCAACTGCCTGCTTCATGCAGCCCAACCACAGCAGCCCTCCGTCGCTGAAGTCAAGTGTCTGCCGTGCAGGCGCAGCTGTGTTGTCAATCTGCCGCTCGTCAACCTGCCTCGCCTATGGTTGATGGACATTCCTAGCCGCCTACGTGCTTCGTCGCTGCATCATCTGTGGTCATGAGGCCCCCTCGTTACCGCCACTCCGCCCTGCTGGCTCTGCCGAAAATAGTCCGGTCCCTATCACCAGCGCTTATCATCAGTGTGCCAGCTTGCAGTGCCGACAAACATGCTAAAGCAAGTGCCGATTGCGTCGTCCTTGATGCATTTACGTACCTACCTTACATACCTTGAGGTAGTACCAATTGGTATGCACGAATTGGCCACGAGAGGCATGTTATCTGCCTTGCAGTTGCGGCGCGAAACCTTTGGGGTTTTGCATCATAATACGGGCACACCATGTTCAGCCTTCCATGCCATCGTCACTTGCGTTGTCGTCGCCTCCGTGTGCCTTTAGCGCTCACGATGCGCCGTCACAACCCATCTTTCATTTGTCCTGGAGAAGGTCTGTTAGGCACGAGGCCCCCGAGTGAGCCAGAGAGCCGCTCTGGTCCGATGCGCTGGCGGGTTCTCGAGATGGTGTCCTCACTGAGACATGGACAACTCACCACCGCCTCTCAGGACCCCTATGTCTTGGTGAGAGTGCAAAGAGTGCAAAGAGGGGTACCGTTTGAACGCGCCAACCGCCCCGGATTTTGCATCAGTTGACCGACCCCCAGCGGCTGTTGGGCTCCAGGCTGTTTTGGTACACGGTTTGCGTCTTTTTCTGGCATCTGTCAGGATTCCAATTGAGTTTTCGGTCACGAGAGGAACCACATTTTCCCCGGACGGGCGGGTGCCCTCACGCGAGACTTGGATCTCGGACCACCACCGTTGAGGGGTTTCGTTTTCGCGCATTTCAATATTTCAATGCTTTTGGGACAGGCTGCTAGCGGGCGAGGATTCAGGGTCATGCGAGCGCCGCAAACAAACAGGGCATTGATTCTCATCGAAGGCAACCAACTGTCGCAAGCAGTCGGACGATCTTCCAACCAAGGATCCGACGCCCGCACGCCTCGGCTAAGTGGCCTGGTCCAGGGCAGTCCAGCGTGTGTAGGGCAATTGGCGAGGCTCGTCCATCGTGGGGGAAGATTGCTCAAGTGACTCTGGGTGGTGACATTCTTGAACGACAACAAAACAATCCAAGCCCCCTCACAGGCTCACAGGCTCACAGACCCGTCCCACTCGAGCAAGGAGGGCGTCGAGGCCAAGAAGCTTGCGAATGCCCCTCCTTTGAACCCCCCACATTCCCCAACGTCAAGTGACTCGGATCGACGAACCACGAAGCAGATCGGTGCCAGCATACACGGCAAGATGACATAAACCCGGTAGGCAAGCGATATCACGGCATACTTTCTCCTATGTTTTGTGGACAGCACCAATTATCAACTGACCGAGCTCGCGGTGCTGATTTGCTGTGTAGCCTGCTGAGCTTGGGGGGTTCGATGGGCCCATTCCTTCTGCTGACGCTGCTGTCGTGCGAGGGAGACACGACAGCAAACTCCTTCACGAGAACATGTCTTCCTCCGGGGATCACAGGGAGGCCTTCCCCGACCCAAACAGCGAACTTTGACGGCCACACGAACGAGCGGAATGGCCGGCCGACCCGCCAACGTGGACCCCTCCCTCGAGAATGGCATCAATGCAGCGCAAGCAGGCAAATAATTCCACAGAGCGACTGGACTGACTTACAGATCGGCAGACATTTGTTGTACGGGAGGGAATAGGGTAGCCGGCCCGATTCTACATGTTTGTGGACAGACGACGAATATGTACTGAGAGAGGGAGGCGAGGCATGGAATGTACCACGGAGAAGAGGACTCGAGAGCGAGATTCTTGAGGAACGCGAGGCTCGGAAGGAAACGAGCCAACCAACCAACTAACCACCACCACCAGCACTTGGTTCCCTGGGTTACATTGAGTCCAGCGTTCAAAACTCACCGATGCCTGGGGCGCGTTGGTAGGACATGAGGCCACAATAAGCCATACTATCGATTGCGGCGGACAGTCATCGTCTGGGATCACTCACACACGAGGTCGATGTGCATCATTCCAGAAGCCAAAGCGGCGAAGAATTAAGGGAATGAGAGCAACCAGCCTGCCTAATTCGATGCTTGTCTGGGAGTCGTCGATGCCTGTCACGATAGTCCCATGCAAACCAAGTGCAAGGAAGGCCTGGGTGATTGTCCGCGCTCTTGACCGACCCGACCCCAAACCACCGGTGGTGCTCCTCCTGCTCCTCCTCCTCCTCCTCCTCTTCCTCATCATCATTTCATCATTTTACTCCTCCTCGCCTCGTTCCGCCGATAAGAAAATGCCGTGTCGCCACGTGGGGGGGAAGGGCAGAGGGCAGAGGAGTGGAAGACGGCGTGTTTCATTTGATAACGTCGCTTTGCGGCGAGGTGAGGCACGCACTGGCAGGTGATGCTCTCTGAATAACAAGGGGGCTGCTCCCGTTGCGGCGGCGGCGGCGGCGGAAGACGGACCTGTTGCCTCCCCCCTGGCCTCGAACGAGGACGGGGGACGGGGAACGTGGAAGAGTTTCCAGACCCCGAAAAGGCACACTAAATATCACATCTCATTGATGACCATGACCACATAGGTGGCTGTTTGCAAAATGTGGCATGGTGTAGGTCGTAGGTATGTTATCACAGCCAGCGATCAAGTATGTGTGCCAAATTCCTCGACTCCTTGGAGGCGGTGGCGGGCTGCTTGCCTTCGACCCAAAAATGTCCGTTCATTGGGGCCGCCGCCGTCCTTTTGTGAGGGCCAAAAATGTTTCAGCATGCGTGGCCCTTCGTCGCTCGACCCCCCTTCTGGTTTTTTGGTGCTCTCTCATCATCAGTCTGTCGGTCCCCGTTCGTTCGTAGCCTGTGCAAAGCACCAAGCCAACGAACATTTTGGTGTTTGTTGGTTCCGACATGTCTGCAAAACACTCGGCGCCGGATAGGCGCTGTGTGTGCGCTGATGGGTGTTGTGGCGGAGACGACAGCATGTTACCTTGTGGTGACAGGCACCCTAACCGACCTTACCTACCACCTACATACCAGTACACACACATCAGCCAAAAAATGGCCAGATGGAGCTGACGAATATCTATTGTTGATGATTTTTTGAAAGATTGAGGTTGAGTGAAGCAGCACCGGTAGCGTCTTCATCAGCACTGCCATTGTCATCATCAGCCCGCCAATAACAGGGGACAGCAGACACAAAATACAAAACCTCAAGTCCATCCATCCCCCGAACGGCAAGTCTAGTTGTTTGGACGACGGGCGGGCAGACGGACTGGCCCGTCGTCCCTTGACAAGTCCCAAATCATGCGAAACACTGCGCCCATATGCGCACTCGTTCTTCGAGGTGTGATTCCATTGCTGCTGCTGCTGCTGTTTGTCGAGGCCCTTGCCCCTCCATCTCACATCACATCACATCCCCTCCCCCCCTCATCTTGGCCCCCTCCCACCCTCCATCAACTACTAACCCCTGGACTGTGTGTGTGAGTGTGTGCGTGTGATTCTCCCGCTACCCGCGTCTAGGAAATCAGATGGGCGGCTGCATGTTGCTACTGTAGGCAGGGTCGTTGGTATGGAAATGGAAATCCGGGCTAGGCTCGTCAGTCAGTTAGCGTTTGCGAAAAGAGAAGAAAAAAGCGAAGCGCAGCGGCGCAGTCAGTTCTGGCAAGGTATGTCGCGTCCCAGATCTTCTTGTCCTTGCAACTCTGTGTTTCCCTTTCCTCTTTCTCATTCGAATCTTTCTTACTCGCTCGGTTGCTCGCTCTCTCTCACGCCCCTCCTTCTTCCCCGGATGCAGGCCGGAGGCGCGAGAAAGGTCCTCCTGACAGGTCCGCTGGGGTGACCTCCTCTGTAGCTCAGGGACTTGGTATCTCAGGATGGGAACACAAGCAGGATTGGAACGAAGGAATAAAATAAAAATAAAATAAAATTGAAGGAGAAAAAAAGGAGGAAAGAAAATTGATTTTATTATTTATTTTCTTTTATTTCTTCTCGGTCTTCCTTTCATCTTTTGGTTTCGGTCCCAAGAAACGTGCCAACTGTTCCGTTTCTCTCATTCTTCCGCCGAGCTGGTCGGTTACAACTCTGATGATGACGTCCGCGCAGACACCGCGATCTCCGTTGCTTGCTGGAATCGGACGTGCTTCAACCTAATGCCTAAGTCTCGCTCTGCCGTCTCCATCTCAGCTATCACGGCGAACGCCTTGCAAATGTCACCCATGTCCCAAAAAGACGGCCTGCTGTGCGACTCACAATAATAAGTCCATGGGCCACGGCCCTGCCCGTCTTTTCGGTCAGGGTTGAGGCCAGTGAGGTAACAGGTTCGTGACTATCAGCTCGGTGCTGGCAGCGCCTTACCGGGAGCGCTCTGGTGGGAACATAAGGGCACCTCTGGCTCACCGCTTGGCACTACGGTGGGGAATAACCCCAGCCTCCAGGAAATCAGCGGCCGGCTCACTGGATTGAGTGCTGGAACGAACTGCCGAAAGTCGTGTCAGCCTTGGGGTGATGAGCAGGCTTGAAGCTGATGGGAATTCATAATAATTGACAGCTGGCAACAACACCCCAAAACACCCTTGAAGAACAGAGACGGACAATGGTCCTTCGTTCCCTCCATCTTCTCATGCAAGTCATCAGCCTCCGCTGCTCCGCGATTGGCATTCTGGGGGTGTGTTGGTCAGACCAACGTATCAACGTCGCCATGTAAGATCTCTAAATAGGTACCTTCCCTCTCTATCAAGCCGATTTTGCCCAGCAAAGTTAAGTCGTCAGGCCGGATGTCAGCCACTCACCATGGGAGGTTCCGCCGCGGATTCCGCCGGCCGGGAGAGCATCCGAGCGAGAGATAATCAGTTAATATTGCTGTTCTTGTCTTTTGTAACGCCATGTTTGCGAGGCGAGTACCGATGTACCTCGAGGAAGTATCGTGTAGTATCCTGTAGGATGACATGTCTGCGACAGTAGCTGCGAGGAGGCCGTTTTACGTGATCTTCATGATCATCATGATCAAAAGATAGATGTCGCTTGGGATGGATGATGACCACCACCCCCTTTCCCATCCAAAGCAAGTTGCCTCTCGGCACTCTATCCCCCAACATCTTGATGCCGATCTTCCCTCCTCACGACTCACGACACCCTCTTCCACTTTGCACGCATTACAAACAAACCACTCCTCCTCCACTGGGCAAAAGCTCTCTACAAAGCAATCCTATGTTCGAGCAAGCCAGTGAGCAATACGAGTCCATGTGTAACAGACACTCTCAGCTCATGCCACCCACACATCACACACACGTGCACACTCTACTCTCAACAGGCAACTGTAAACGGCCAGTACCCTATGTCCGCTCCCCGAGTGGAAAGCTGCGGTCAGCAGCCTCCAGATGGAACCCCCTAATATGAAATGTGATATCGACACCGATGCCATGCCGTTGGGCCGCCTCGTCCGCCTGCCATTTCCCCCCAATATCTTTTTTCCCGGTCCTGGGGTTTAGGTTAACCAGCCATGCCGAGGGCTTGTAGGGGTCGGTCGGTCACCAAATGCGCGGAAGGGCCGAAGCACTTGGCATCAACTTCACGAAGGCGAATCAGACAGAGTCAAGAAGGCCCAAAAGGCTGAGACAAACTGGTTCCAACGAAGGACAGAGCCGCAGGACGTTGCAATGAGTTCAGCAGAGGAAGAATAAGGGGCAGAAACTCCGCACTTCCCTTGCCACACACAGCACATCACCGTCTCGGTCCCGTCGCTTTTCTTTGACTCCTCCCCCTTCCTTCGGTGACATCGGTGATCACGGGGACATACCTTTGTGCTCCCGCACTCTCTCCCCAGAGCCACCCCATGTCTGAGAATTCGTGGCGAAGGGGAAGGAACTTCGAATGTGACAATGACCACGCAACACACCCACCGATCGGACTCGACCAGAAACAAAAGTCCTCGACATTTGCTTTGTACAAGGCCACTCGGCGACCAGATGGGGAGGAATGGTCGGCGAACGTCGTTTTGGGAGGGTTAGACAGATCAACACAAAACCAGGCAGCAGGCCGGCCAGCACTTTTTGGCAATCATAAACAACCCGAGAGAGGACCAACCAAACCAAGGTCGCGGTGGTGTGCGGGAGGGGAGCGAGTACCTAGGCGTCTCGACTTTCCCCCTCCCTCCCTCTTAGCGAGTGACTGACTTGAACCGTGGATGGCACCCTGCTGCCCACGGGGTTTGATGATGATGATTGTTATGATGATGAGGGTGAGGATGACGACCACTCGAACCAGAAGTGAGACGGAAGAGTGGTAGGGGGGGGAGGTGGGTAGACACAAAACCCGAGTTGGTGGCCGAAAGGGGGAGAAGAGAACATCTGTCTCTCCCAACGCCGAAATTATATAGCAAAATGCAAGACCAAAAGACAGCAAAACACAGTTTTATTCTTGGTCGTAATGGATCAACACGGCATGAACTGGTCCCATCCGTACCGTATCCCGCATATCCCCATCGAAAAAGAAGAGCGACCGACCTGGTCGCTCTGTTTGTCTAGCACTCCTGTCCCTGTCCACTTGAAATGAGGAGTGAAGAGGCGAAAAGGGACGAAATAAGCTGCCCGCCCATTTCCGGGAAGGTCCTACTGTCGTGGCACGAGTTGGGCTGAGCTGAAGGACTTCTTCTCGCTGGGTCGAAACCTCGAAGGTTCCACGGAGCTAAACTACCAGGGCAGACGAGACAGAGACAGACACACAGCCAATGCCACGAACCCGGAAGCGAGGCTTGGGGAAGCACAAGAGAAGACAGGCGAAGAAGAGGGGAAAAACAGAGAAGACATTGGCAGCACGCCAGCTTTCCTCAAGATGCCAGGTGTCTACGCTCTTGTCGGCTCTCGCGGAACCATCGGAGCTGAGTGAGGTCGAAAACGAGACTCCGAAGCCGTGTCAAGCGCCAGCCTATCACCCGCTTTGGAGAGGCCGTGGATGGGAATGTGCGAAAGAAAAGGGGGAAAAAACATGAAAACTTCTGTCCCATCTCCGAATGCATACATACCTACACTCAGAGCGAGAGAGAAACGAATCACAGAAAGAGGAGGGTGGTGCTGAAATCGAGCTAGTCCCGATGGTCTAGGAACCGAACCTCAAGCTACCCACTAGTCGGTCACTCATCGCCCACCACCACCACCACGAAAGTATCGACGACGCCGACGAGCTGGTATTGGAAATATCGAAAGAAGGTGAGCGAGCAGCTCACTTCCACTTACGAGAGAGCTATTGGCCACGTCTATCCCGTGACAGCTGAGATCGAGACAAGTGGCGTCGCGAAGGTAGTGGGAAAGAAGGGATAAGGTAGACGGGGATTTGTCATTTGCCCCCTTCCCTCTTGTAGGAGACCGGTGTGATAAAGGATAAGATATCGAATAGAGAGAGAGAGAGAGCTTCGGGGGCCGAATAGCTTCACATTTTTCCCCCGTCATCACTCTCACGCTCACACCTCCACCGACGGACATCGGAGGACAACGTGGCAACCATCAACGCCCAGGGTAGGAGGGTTAGAAGCAAGAGATACGGGGTAGTGTAGTGAGTGGTAGGTCAGACGTGGGGGAGGGGAGGGAGTAAGGAACAAGGAGAGGTGTGAAGGCACGAAGGGTGGTGGAAAGGAGGAGGTGGAGGAGGTAGGGTGTGGGTAGGTCATCAAATCATCATCAGCGTCGTCAACACTGAACAGGCACATACTAACCCCGGATCACATCAGCAAGAAAAAAGGAGAAGGGAAAAAACAGCACCACGCCTACCATCGCTTGATGATCAGGAAACGGAGGCTGCCGGCCAGACTCAATATTCGAACCAATAGATAGCGCCACCTAGTTACTAACTAAACCGCTGTTGCGTCAGGGGCTGGCTGATGTGAGGTGAGGTTGGAGTAATTACTGTGTCGTTCCCGCGTGCGATAGATTCGAACCCTCCTTCCCTCTATCTATTTCTTCTTCATCCTCCGAAGGATTCGGTGACGGACAGATTTTAGGATCCGAAATGCCGCCCGGGCGTGCCTGCCCACCCACCGACTCCTATGCTCAGTTACGTAGTAGACACGAGGGGGCTGGCTACTGGACGCCTAACTGGTGAGTGAGTGTCGTTCCTCGCCGATGTCCACCAGATCCTACCGTGGCGAATGGGAGTCATAGAGAGGCGAGGCAAGGCAATGCGAGGTGCAAGCGAGCACAATCACAAGCACGGCTAGATACCCACCTAAGCAGGTTTCTACCTGGGTAGGGAGGTAAGGTAGGTATGTAGGTATCCAGGCCGAGACGACTGGATCGTCGATCGGCCGACAAAGGCATAGAACGGCCGGCAGCTAGCCAGCTTACTTACGATGTTGGGACTGGAGAGTGGCGCGAGGCGAGGCGGGTGAGTGAGTAAGTTGAGTTGAGTTGAGTTGAGTTGAGTTGGGTGGGTTAAATGTGAGTAGTGGCTGAAGCGGTGTGGTGTGGGTTTGACTCAGCCCGGCCTCACTCCTCGCACATCAAAGATGAGCATCAGTCACTCACTCACCAAGGGGAGAGAAAACGGCGCGGTGAGGCAGGGGCTGACTGGCAACTGGTGTGTTGTGTGGTGTGCTTGCTGAGTGGCCTTAATTTCCAGTACTGTTCTGTACTTCAACCTTCCAGCACCTAAGTACAGGGGACCTTTTTCGTGGACGCAATATTCCAATAGAAGGTACCTACCTAACCTCTTGCGACGGAGATTTGGGGTATTGCAATGATGCAAATAATAAAACATGATGAAGAGAGCATCGGATCGGGGCAAGTGAAAAAGACGCATGTCAGAAAGCGGGTGACGGGCGGGTGATAGACAGAGCGGACCGTTCCTCTTTCTTTCTTCCTTTTAAGATGACAGATATCTCTTGGTAGTTTCATGACGTGTGATTGGACGGGGGATGCGGTCCGGATGTGATAGATGACGGTGACCTACAGTTCAAAAACTACGGATAGGTATCGAAAGTATGAGGGGGGTTTAGATATGCGAAGTACTTATTGTTTGACATTTCGTTCCCTCGTTCTGGGCTGTGTGTGGCTGGACAGGCAGGCAGGCAGGCAGGCAGGGAGGGCTGGCTGGCTGGCTGGCTGGCAGGTTAGGCTTATCCTTTTTTGCCGTTGCGGGTTCTGGATGGATGAGAAAAGGAAAATCGAACGAGTGAGCAAAAGTCTCTACATACAAACGTTATCACTTCCCCGACCTCCTTCTCCTACCCCTGCCTCATCGTCACCCTCCAGATCACTCACTCACCCCCGGCCACCCGCCGGTCGTCTTGTCCCCCAGCGGCGGTCAGCGGCCACAAGAACACACATCCGGCAGTTTTCCTCGCTCATTGCTCGGTCTGGGTTGGAATATGCCGTGCGTGGTCTACATATTTAGGTTGGAAGGAAGGAACGGAAGGAATGATTTGACTTACACACGGCTGTGCGGCGAGCCGGATGGGGTTTGGGTTTTGGGGTTTGGGGTGCGGCGGCGGCGGCGGCGGCGGCGGCGGGCGCTTGCGCGTGTATGGTGGCACAAGAAGGAAGGGAGGGACGAGGACTCGTCATGAGAAGAAGAAAAGCCCTGCCTTGCTGGTGGCGAACTGGCTGGTTGCGCGGTTGTGGTCTTGCTCGCCTGTTGGAGGGAAAACTAGAGAGCGCAGGAGGGTAAGTAGGAGTATGTAGGAGGTACCTATGTATCTATGTAGCCTCGTCTTGTGTATCCCTCCTCGCCCGCATATCATCATCACCCACCGCCCCAGACCATGGTTCGAACTCACCGACAAAACTTGCTTGTTTGGCCTGTCTGTCGTCTGCAGGCCACATAAGTTGGACATGCGTCCTCCTCCACATCTGTCCATATGGTTTCAGCAATGGACACACGAGGAGGACGGTGTTCTGATTCTGTAAAGAGAATATGCATGTTGGTTGTTGTTTCGTTGTTATGTATAATTGGAATACATAATTGGGGACAGACTAAGGGAGCAACAACAACCTCCTGTGTCTTGTCTGGACTCACCACCCGCCCACATTCCCTCCTCCTCTCCTCTCCTCTCCATTCTCCCCCGTGCCACAGCGCCTGTTATCTCCACACATGATGCTCGCTCCCGCATCCGGAGCGGGTGGTGTCACACAAGCCGAGAAGACCAACTCAGAGACCGAAAAGCGGAGGGGAGGAGGAGGGGTGGGTTATCTTTGCGAATGCAGGGAGGGGGAGAGGTGGATGGAAGGGGGGTAGGGAAAGGAAGGGGGAAAGAAAGCGGAGACGACGAACGAGACCGAACAAGAGATGTGTGTGATGAGATTCGCGTTGGAGGGTGTGTGGCGCTGGGCGCGTGTTCTGTCCTCATGGTCTCTTATGGTCCTCATGGTGTGTGGGATGCTGGGTTCCCTTCTTTTTCTCAATTCCCTCCCGTTTCTGAAATACCCCTCCTTTCGAGGTTGCTAAAAGCAGACATGTTCGGCACCGCGTCGAGACGCTTTGGGACTCTCGCGTCGACCCGAATTGGAAATTTAGCTCGAGATACAACGCAACGCGCGCCGCCCGCACGCCGCCCGCCCGCACCTTACATCCCTCCCCCCCTCCATTCCCCTCCCTACGTCCCTCCGTCCATCCATACCGTACCAGTAAATGGAGAAGGTCCAGTCAGAGTGGTAGCTAGGTTAGGTATCTTCATGTAGATACATTCTTTTCCCTACGGAGGCGGCATGGAAAGGAACCTGAAGAAAGGGATGGATGGATGAGAAGAGAGAATGCATGGGTGAGAGCGTTGCAGTATTACAAGAACCAAGAACCATGAACAAGGGAGGCATGGGAGAGGGGCCTTGCATCCCCCTCGCTGAGAATAAAAAAAAAAAAAAAAAAAAAA
>PYST01000245.1:37775-59341 GCA_003049485.1 Ophioceras dolichostomum
AAAAGAAAAAAACGAAACAGAAAAAAAGGAAAAGAAAAAAGAAAAGAAAATTGGAAAATTGGAAAATTGGAAAATTATTTTTGTTTTTTGTTTTTCTCTTTTTCTCTTCTGCTGCGTCCTATTGTTTCTTTCCCTAATGCTGGTAGTTCGGACGGCATGATATCCCCGCCAGTACCAATTCCTTCCCTCACCTGGGATCATCATCAGCTGGCAGGCGGTCTGTTGCGGTCTGGCTTGCTGGCAGGCTGGCTGGCAGGCGGTCAGGCTGGCTCACAGGATGTTGACTCTTTGAGCCCCTCTAGGCCGTTGTGTGTTTTTACCCCTTCTCACCTGAAACGCCCCTACTGCTGGCTGTCACTTTGCTTGCGGTCAACCAGCCGGCCAGCTAGACAACCAGCCAACTGCAATAAAGGGGCAAAATCTATATCTCTCCGCCTGGGTGTGCGTTTTGGTACGCGTCCCATCATTTCCCCGCCTCCGAGTATTCGTCCTGCCCCTCAACTACCGGGGCGCCCATGGCGGCGACAACGTGACGACTCCCCACGCCTTGGCGCTTTGGAGAGGCGGCAGCACGGCTGGCTGGCATGCGGCAGACGGCATGGCATGGCATGGCAGCAGGAGGGCGGACATACAGACAAGCAGGCAGGCGGCAGCAGGCGACAGGCGACAGGCGCATGGAGGAGTACAGTGCAGCGCATGTCATGTCAGCCAGTGCCAGCGCGCCCGACCGTGCGCTGCGTGCGTCGCTTGACCGCCTGTTCAAGAAGCAAAGCAACCGCACGGAAGTCCTGCAACTAGTCCCTCTCCCTGCGCAGGTCATGCAGAGCCCGCATGGCCTCTTTGTTGGAGGGATGAGGCGATCTGTGAGTTGGTTGTGTCTAGTTGACCCCCCGTTGACGTCTGCTCTTTTTTTCTTTTCATGAATGATCTAGGTTTGTTCAGGTAGGTCCAGTCAGCCCAGCCAGCCCGCACCTTGATGCAATTGCATGTCTGGTACCTACCATACCTACTTCCTGGCTGGGGGGCGTGTTCAGGAGACACCTTTGACGAGAGGCTAAAATTGCTGGCTAAATTGATCGGAGAGCTGAAAGAAGACAAAATGGAAAACTTCCCTCAAACACTGGTTCGTCGATTGCGGGAGAGGCGCTCTCGCACCGATCCGCCCCCCGTCACCGATATTAAGCCGCCAGCCAGCAACCTTGGTAGGTACTGTGTAGGTGTACATCGTAGGGGGTCGGCAGAGAGAGAGAGAGAGAGAGAGAGAGTGAGTGTGACAGCTTTTTCTTCGCCGCCCTGCCCGGGGTAATTAACCGGCCGGGCCAATTGCCTGGTCTGGGGCTATGTGTCCGAGACCTCGAGTTTTCTCGGTGAGTTCGACGCGGTCAGCTTGGGGAAGGGAGGGAGAGTGGCTCAGAGTGGCAAGGGTGTGAGAAAGAAATTGAAGATTTCGAGAGCCTCGCGCCCCGGATCGCTTGCGGTTGATCCCCCGCACTCCACATTTTCTGACAGCTTGACAGCCAGCCAGCCATTTTTCGCAGTGGGGTATCGACGTCGATCGGAAGAAGCACACGCTTCTGTCATCATCATCATCAGGCGAGCTGAATTTCAGCGACTCAAGTGACATCAATCATCAAATTGATGAACACACACACACACATACACACACAGGAAGGGTGCGACAACAATCTCTCTATTCTCACCACTCACTTATTTCCTCAACTTCCCACCCCGGGCAATTTTTTTTTCAACGGGTTTCTCGTTACTTAGCCAGTACATCCATCCCGTTCGAAGAAGGAAAGGGATAATCATTCCCGTCCCGTTCCCCAGAGTTTCATTTAGTTGCAGAGAAAAGATGCATTCGGCCCTCCTTTCCGTGCCCTGCCCTCCTCTTGTCTCGTCTCTCGCACATCCCGTTCGGATCATCAATCTATGTACAATGGACCACAGGTGACCAGAAAAGAAAAATACCTAACCTAGGTACCGATGTGTGCACACGGAATAGCCTGCCTGGGGGGCTTTGACCTTTTTTTCCTATTTTCTTTGGTCCGTCGTACGTAACAGGACCCACGGTTTGTGAGGGAAGGAAAAAAAAACGGCCACTAGAAAAAGAACCTAGCGACGGCGACGACTCGACTGGCTGGACGGGACGCATCCTCTCTCTGCCGCGTTTGTCTCGTTCGCCCGTGTGCGTTCCTTTTCGGCCCAGATTTCTGAATTCGAACAAGGCGCACACGTCCGGAAGGGGGCAAAAAATATATATATATGGGGTAGCGCGGTCGAGGGACGGCAGAGGATGCACCACCGGTGTGCAAGGGTCCTCGACTTTGATCCAGGGTTCAGTTGGAATCTTCAGCTGCCCCTCCTCCCCTCTTCCTGTTGTTACTGCTAGGCACCTCTAGGTCACAGACTGACCGAGGAATGATATGTGTGCTGCGTTGTTGGCTGTTGGTTGCTGCTGCTGCCGATGCTGGTATCGTGATATGTTGTTCCCCAGGGTGAAAACCAATTCTTTGACTTTGTCGGTCTAGGTCCATTCCCTCATCGTGCTCACGCAGAGTGAGTGTCTGGACGTGGGTAGGGGCGAATGTATGCCGTAGATGCGACTAGCAGCCCGTTACGAATGTTACTCTTGATTTTTATTCTGTTTTTATTCTGTTTTTATTTTTTAAATTTTTTTTCTATTTCTCTCTTTTTTTCATTTCGGCTTTTATTTTTCTCGACATCATTTTCCAAACGCTCCCTCAGCTCGGAACAGCATCCGGTGGGATATTGGCCCCTCTTTCCGCTGCGATCCTTTCCCCCACCCCCAGTTGAGTTCGTTGCGAGCTCAAACCGCGTTCGGTGTCACGAAAGTCCAAGGCAAGGCTTTGTCAAAAGCTCTTGTGAACAACGTAGCGTCGCGATTGGTCTTTCAACATCATCGACTTCCTCTCTACTCCATACTTTCTCCCACCGATTGCTCCAGCCTGTCTTAGCATCACACCGCCTCAACCTCCCACGTGATTCCCACTCGCTTTTTTTCTCCCTCCAGTGATAGACGACCGGCTAATATGTTCAGGGGTTGTCATCGTGACGTTGTTGTTAAATGTGAATCGTCGAGGTTCTTCGGTGACGTGGATGTTGGTGTACGCTGTAGGCTTGAAACACCCCAGATCATCCCCTGTCCCCTTCTCCGCGATTTCGACACATCGGCGTGGGGAAGATAACGATTACTTCTGCCCTGAAAGAAGCAGGACCCCGAAATGGGTCGTGGCTCATCAGTCGGCGACCACGAGGTCCGTCCAGACAGCAAAAGCCGCCCCCCTCCTCATGAACCCATCTCACGATGCTCTTTCCCTCCTGAAGCCCCCTAACTCCGACACATGCAACCAGAGGGATATTCATTCATTTGCTCGTCGAATCATCCCGGATGAGCTGGTGACTGGTTGTTCCGTCGCCTGTCTCCTTCTTTTTCCTTTTTCCCCTCCCGGAGTCTCGGAGCGGCGGAGAATGGGGTAGGGCTGGCCCCCATTTCCTGGGGGTGCGTGCTTGAGGAGCATCGATGACTCCCCCGCGCCATGACGAGGACGATCGAACGATCCTCGCGGCCAGATGACCTCTCCGCTGCGGCACGACACAACAACACAGCGCCCATCTCAATCCATCACCCATCTTTCAGTGAATCAGGAAGCGCCTCTCAGGCTCTCAGGTTCTCAGGCTTCCTTGGCTCCCTCGGCTTTCCCACCACCCGTTCGTCCTGTTGCGCCCGTGACCTCAATGCCTGCTTATTGCCTGGACACCTCACAGTGCAGCAAGGCGAGGAGCACAAAGCTCGGGATGATGGGCGGTGGCGGAATTGCGGGATGGCCCTCTGTTCAGTGGCCGCCCCGTCGCTGGCTGGCTGGCAGTTCTGTAAGCCCGGCTGGTTTGCTGTCTGCGGTCTGCTGTAACGATCAGCTACAGAGCCCATTCCGCTTCGTCGGACTACCTAGTCCACTGAGACATTCTGGTCGCCGACCACTTGGTGTTGGACAGGATGCAAAGTCAGCCAGCCAGCTCGCTGAGATGAAGCGATCAGTGCCGTTTTCTGCATCTGACTTTGGCAGTGATGTTTGGCTACACTCGGTGGTTTCCGTGCTTCTCCTTCTCCACCTCTTTTTTGCTTGGTTTTGTTTTATACTAATACTCTCTTCATTTTAATCTCTCTCCTTTCTTTTTTTTTTTTAGTTTTAAAATCAGGCTTGGTAATTGGAGGTATAACCGGTCGGGTTGGCCTCCCAATTCGACCACGTACAAGGCTGGCCTAGAATGGAGAGCTCTGATTGGTGGAAGATCGCGATGCTCTCCTGAAGTCACTTTCTCCATCCATCTTCACAGGGTATGAAATCCGATGATGGCAGTTGCCAATTGCCTACCTATCCTATTTCTTTGTTTTTGCCCATATTTGGCATATCTGCATAGCCATGGAGCTGTGGAGTCGACCATACTGGTCACCTTCTTCTTCAAGGCTCGCAATGTGCTGATGAACGATCTTCGGGTCAGTTGAGTGCATTGCCCCTGGGCCATACAGCCAGGAATGGCATCTGATTGTTGCTGCCCCAGGCCGGGTCCACTGGAAGAAGGGTCCTCCTGCCCGAACCTGGAGCCTGCCACGTGGGTTTCTTCAGCTTGTGTTGCACGAAATCTGGGGGAGATGTTGAAAGGCGAGCTCTTGTCCGTTACCCCTGAGATCGGCCCAGCTCACATCGATTCCTGATACCCGGCACGTTTCCCTTTGATATACCGGCTTAGATCAGGGGGTACAATGTATGTATCACTAGCCACGTACGGACATGACATATCCGACCCTGGCAGGTATGAGAACTCCTTGGTTCTTCTCGGAGTGCTCTGCGACTATGAGGCATTCCCAACTCAGGTGGACCAGAGGGACCTCAAAGGCCCATCTGTTCCCCGTGCCACGGTGCAATGGACGGGCAGTTCTGCAAGGACATGTGTGAATCCCGCTACGGGGTCATTCTGATGCGATATAGGTGGCAGCCGGGTTTGTTCTCGAGCCTCATGAATAGGGACTTAAGTAATGGAAAACTG
Organism: Ophioceras dolichostomum; assembly: GCA_003049485.1. Classification (NCBI taxonomy): domain Eukaryota; kingdom Fungi; phylum Ascomycota; class Sordariomycetes; order Magnaporthales; family Ophioceraceae; genus Ophioceras; species Ophioceras dolichostomum. Next base: position 42,843 of record PYST01000245.1, read on the forward strand.
CCCATCCCGTCCTTCCCGTGGGTCGGTGGCAAGTGAGGAATTCGAGGGCCGTGGTATAGTCGCTGGTACAGTTGCAGAACTACAGCGATTGTACCAACCACCATCTTTCATGTGAACATCGACCGCAAATTCGCCTTGGTGGCGTGTGGCCTCTGCCTGCCGCCTCTTCGAGGCATTGAAATGAGTCGAGTCCCTCCCGGCCCCGGCAAACCATTCTGCCGCAACCTCGGTGCGGCGATTGAGGATCTGACGTCGCCAGCTAGCTGCCCAACAGGACGGCGTCTCCGCGCTACTTCCCAAATCAGGGTGGGCCGGCCGCCGCTTTTCTTTCTGATGTCCACACCTCGATACTCCACCCTCCCTTGACCGAGACGAGAGACATTTTCCAGAGAAGAAAAGAAAAAGGCGCCGTAGTCCGCCCGCCCGGGGGAGGGCGGCACGTCGGTCAGGAAAACTGGGACACCACACACACCAACCATCATTCTTGCTTTGCTTTGCTTGCTTGACCCCTGCATCCACGCGACATGGATCCACCGACTTGAGGCCTTCACCGGTGGGTCATGTGTTTTTTTGCCCCTTCTCCCATCCAGCCTGCCTCCTCCCAACGAGCCATACGTGACATGCGCTGTGAACGACTCCCTTCACCGGAATATATTTCTTTAACATAATGCTAACGCAATGCAACACTTTTGTTCCTGCGGGGGCGAAAGAAGCAAGCTGGGGTTGGGAGACAGGTGACGCCTGGAGAAAGGAAGAGCGACAGGCATTGTGTTATTGCCCGTGTCCAGAGCAATAATGATGGAGAAACCAGAGAAGAACTTCCCATCGTCCTAGCTCGTACTCGTAGTCTCTTTTAGTACGGCACGCGCACATGACAGGGAGGACTTCACCTTGTCTCTCGCTTTTATAGCCATTGTTAAGAAATGGACACCTTGGGTCGAACTTGGAAGGGAAAGGAGCTGCGCAACGTTGGCCCTACAGTAGTTCATGACTCGTGATGCTGGGAGTTGACGAAAACGTTCCAAGCACTAGCCAGTGCTTCCATCCGTCCGTCCACCGTTTTGCTCAGGAGCCGAAAAATCATTTTATTATTTTTATTATTTTTATTTTTTATTCTCTTTTCTCTTTTTTCAAGTTTATTCTCCCCGGCTCTATTGTTTTCTGGTGATTCCATATCGGTACTTATATCTTTCGTCACTGACGGCCTCCCGATATTTTTTTTTTTAGTTGATGCGCGTTGCTTTTTTTTTTTTAATTTTGCTGTCGAACGTCGTTGCAGATCGGTTAAAGAGCCGCGGGTCGGGTGGTTGTTGGTGGTCACACTGCAGCAGAAGAAAACGCAAAGAAGGCGTGGAAGAAGCAAGAGAAGGGCCAGCCTCCTGCAGGAACGGGAGGGGAAGACAACGCCAAGAGAGCAGTTCTGATGGATCGCAGTCCAGAGAGAGCCGAGTCAATGAAACAAAAATATTTGAGAAAAATAAAGAAAATGTTTTTTTTTCTCTTCTCTCTTTTTTTCTTCTTTTTTTCCGTCCCCTTTTGCTTCACTTCAAAATATTCTATTTTATTTTTATTCCATTCTTTCTCATTTCTTTTGCCACCCTCCCAGCTACTGGCAGGTTTCTAGAACCAGCAAGGTTCAACATTGTGGGACTTGGAGTTGCCACGTTTTACCCCTGGCATCAAAGGGAAATGCCTTAGGACTTGGGACGGCTCAAGTGCCCTCCTCGAGGTCTAGCGCCGGCGGTAGTGAGACCGGATTGCCTTCCGGAACAGGGGGCATCTTCAGCGGCGCAACTCCTCTCTTGCTCTTGCTGCTCTAGTTTTCCAGGGCTTTGACGTTGACCGACGGGCTGGAGGGTCCGTCCTGACGCGTTCTAACGATGACCCCTGACTCGGTCAAGCTTGTTCGCTTTTATTATTTTTATTATTTTTATTTCCCTGCCTGCCTCTCTGCTTGAAGTCCGCTGAGGAAACCCCGCTCCCCGCTGACCGGCTTGCCTGGCTTCGGACCGGCCCCCCCTGCGTCGCAGAAGAGCGCTGTTGCCCAGCCGCTAGACGCCCGGTCTGGACTTCAACGAAATCTTCGAGAAGGACCTGCTGCCATCCTGATTCGAGATGTTTGTTTGGTTCGTGGACGGCGTTGTCCGAGCCCCCAAGGAGAGATTGAGGGAGGGAGACTAGAAACAAATACGTTAGTAGTGCAAATGATATATTGAATATACGGATCTAAGAAGTATCAATCTCCCTGCTTGGACTGTCGGGCGTACTTGTGCCTGGACGGAAAGGGGCACTGTCAAAAGGGAGAATCACCGCGACTCGAGGCGAATGCATTGCATTGCCCGGCCTGCTGCGCTACGAACGTTTCGAGCAGGCTCCATCCCTGGCTGGGTTGGGCAACTTGGTACCACAGTACAGAGCACATGGAGGGAAGAAACAAAAATCATCCAGAGCCTCGCATACAACGACGACGGACGACTCAACAGAGTTCTGTGCCGGTATCAGCACCGAGACAAGCATCATAATTCCTTTGAAAGCCTCCTGGCATGGAAATATGTTGAAAATGACATCTGTATCTCTCGTCGATCATGGCAGCTGGGAGAGTTGGTCCCAATGCTGCTCGGCCAAGACAATGCAGAAAGCGATCGTCAACGACCGCCGTGCCGTTCCCCAGATTCCAGATTCCTTCGCACTTGTGAGCGAGAAATTGAAGAGGCCGCAATGTCAAGCGAGGAAAGACGCTAACCTCTCCTTGATTCCATATCTTCGTTTTTCCCGTCTTCAGCTCCATTTCGATTAAAGTCGCGGGGACTGGGGACTGTTCCCCGTGTGGGCGCTAGCCAGTCCTGTTTCGATAGGTCCCCCAGCCCCGTGAGGGACGAACCAGGCTACCGCTTGGCGTCCCACGACAACGGTCCTTGGGACCGCGCTCCCTGTCAACCACCTGCCTGCTACCTTCTAAGCAGGGAATGATTATCATCAACCTAGAAGGAAGGTCCCATCATCCATACTCTTGAGCTGTAATAAGACGGTCGGTGACAGCTCCGACGAGGACGACAACTCCAACAGAACGAAGCCAGGAAGCTTTGGTGAAAGCGTCGTTCATACAGGGTAGGTGCATAGTAGGTATTGAGGTTGCTGGGAGGAGGAGGTGAATGCCATGATGCCAGGGCTATAGATACCGATCGGGTGCGCGACAACATCGGGTCCGAGGATCCTCCTCGCATTAATTGTAAACCTGCTCTCAGTACAAAAGGAGCAGGAAATACAGTCCGGAAAAAATAAACCAGAATGAAAATAAAAATGCAAGACATACAAAAAAAAAAAAAAAAGCCCACTGCATTTTTTGGTGCCCTGGCCTCTTCATCTAACATCACCTCCACATCGGGGGCCCCTTTGGACACCCTGGAAACCGGCAATCCCGTTCTGCATCAACTCATTTGATTGACGTCTCTGATCGACGGGGTCCTTTTCGACCTGCTAAGTGCTGACGAAATGCTTGCTTCTCTGCCTTGCCTGCCGCCGAGTTCGAACACTTCCTCCGTCTTCGTTACGCTCTTATTTTTATCTGGCACCCGACGGAAGGTGAGAACCCTCCCCTTTCGCGTATATATTAGCTTGAGGCCTGTCCCGAGCTGCATGTGTAGAGATGTTCCTGCCCTGACCCGGAGGCCGAGGCTTCTCGGTCCCAGCGGAGGGATTCTATCGGACTGAAAGGTCAGCGTCGAAACCGATGAGGCACAGAAGCCATCTATCAATCCCGAACAATACGGAGCGAGTTTGAATGTCCGAATTCTAGCGAAAATGATGTAGGAGTCCGACGCGGCTGGTGAGATAGGAACCTGGGAGGTGCAACTGCCATGCACTGTCCCCGGGCCGTCCCGGCGCTAAGCCACTTGCGGGCATGGTATGTTCCAGATTGCGATCCTCAGCGAGTCGGGTGATCATCATCACGGCGTCTTTTATCCCAAGACGCGAAGAAAGAGTTGTTCGAATGACCAACAATAACGAGGTGTTGAGGTTTTGAAAGCGCTCTTGTCCCATGGACGTCCGAGATGGGGTCATCGCCTTGCTCTACAGGCAGGCCCACGAAGCCAACTAAAACTCCTGGGCAGCGCTTCTGCATGCCGCACCGTCCGCTCGTCAAGGGGGTGAGTGAGACAGAGACGCGGCTGTCTATCTGGCAAGCTGCCGCCGAACCAGCGGCTTCAATCCGACACGTGCTCGCAAGCCGGCCCGGGGAGGTGGGCTATAGCTCTTCGTCGACGAAAAGAAAAGGAAGAAGGCTATGGCCGAGTTGGTTGACCGAGACATCCTCCCTGCTACTTTCTATGTAGCTCTTCGTCACAAATGACCACATACCCGCCAATTCACGTAGATATTCAAGGTGGTAGTGGCGATGACGTCTACTACTGCCAACATCGCGTATCTTCCAAGCTGGCTTTCGTTCGGGTGTGTCGGTGCCCAGTGGTATCAGGCAGGTGTTATCCAGACTCGGCTGAGGCACCCCCACGTCCACAATAAGCTCAACTCTCTCCTCCTCCCCCGCCAAGCAAAGAGAAATGGCCTCAAGCATTCTCAAATGTACATCGATGTCCCTCCCGTGTACATCCAAAAGCAAGCGCGTTGAGGCGCGACGACTGCGCGGTTTATCAGTCAGGCCACCTGCCCATTCCGCCCATATCAACCGAGCAGCCCACGCAGACCGAATCCTTTTGTGTTGCACTTTGCTGGGTCTCGGTGAAGAAACGGACCCCCACACACGCTAATGAAATGCTCTTATCCTATCACTACCTGCTGAATTGAGGTAGTGGGTTGTGATAGGAAGAAAAAAAGAACTCACCGGTGGGTGGGAGGCGACCACGGTGAGGTCTGGGTATGAAAGTGTCAGTGGGTGCTAGCGGCAGCATCAGACAGTATTTTTCCTCCCCACAACAATGATAGCCGGGCCACCGATACCACCACCCCACATCACCTGCCTGCCTGCCGAGGAACCAGCAAGTTCTTGTTTTTTGTTACGTATAGGAAAATTAGGTAGGCAAGTCGGATTATTCACGGCTCGCAAATTCCAAAGGAACAGAGAAGGAGGCAAAATCAAAGACGTATGCTCTTTGTGTGTGGGGTGATAGATAAGACCACATGCAAACTTACGATGGGGGCGGTCCAGCCGAACTGAAGTCCGATCTAACAGCACGTTTTGCGGGGCCACCTCAACTCAACGCTCCGGGAATCATTCTCGGCCCCCGGAGGTTTGTGTGTGTGGAGACATCACTCGGTGACATCCGGCCCGGTGCCCGCTTGTTGTTCAACTTCGGGGCAGAGAAAAGCCTTTCTGGTTGGTCCGTATTCATCGGGCTAAAGGAGACTCCATCTTTTGAGCGACAAGACTACAATTAATACCTACAGGCAGTTAGGTAAGTAGGTAGGTAGCTACGTTCACCAACTCATTTTACAAATAGAGCTGGCAACCAAAAAAAAAGACAGAGAGAGAGAGGGAGAGAGAGGGGGGGGGGAGGGGTAGTGTGCGCGCGCGCTCGCGTGTGTGTGCGTGTGGAAGTGAAACGAAGAAAGATAACTAATACTCCAAAGGCCCCTTCACGTATTTCGGCTCCTTCCATGCCGGCCTCTTCAACCGGAGGTTCATCAAGATGGCGTCTGTCCTCTCCCCAAGTGTTGTGTGTCCCCTCCCCTCCTCTTGCTGTTTGCGCAGCTCCTCCTCCTTTTGCGCCTGCTTCTCCTTCTTCTGCTTCTCCTTGCAGGCCCCGCACATGCCCTTGATAAATTTGCCCGGGTTCGTCTCGGTGTGCCTCGTCTTGATGATCGTCAGGGTGCACTTGATCTGGTTGGTACATTCTCTGCCCTGCCACTTCTTCTTCAGGCCGACGTGGACCTCCTTTATGTGCTCGCAGTCCTTCCAGGGGACGGCCGACGTGACGTCCCAGCACATTGTCGGTGACGGTTTTGGGGAGAGGCGGGAAGGAGGAGGGTCGGAAGAAGAGCTTGTTGTTAAGTCCGCGTATTGTTTGGTTTCAGGTAAAGGGATAAAAGCAACCCGATGTTGTGGCCGAGGAACGGAAGGATGATGGTCTCTTCTCTTCGAAACCGTGCGACTCTGTGGTACCTAACGTTGGCTCCCCCCTGACAGGTAGGTCTTGGAGATACTAGAGTAGCTAGAGTAGAATGATGGCTAGGCGACCGTATGAGGAACTTGCAAGCAATATTTATCATGTGGTGGTCTGGTAACGCCTGAAGAGTCTAAGACTCACTATGGTGCGGCTCCAAGGTTTGTCCCTGCACAACTGCCCTGCAACGTATATTCCGCCGGCTTTGAATGGGCTGCAGGCCAGCCAGTCAGGCTCCGAGAGAGCATCCTGAAAGCTAATCTTGATCCTTGGTAGGGACATAAGCAGGACACAAAGCCGGGCTTCACCCACTTGACCTCCCCCCGGCCTGAGGCAGCCCTGCGGCGGAGGTTGGGTAGAGTGGTGAGACTCATCCCTCACGGCTCCAGAGAAGCCTATCACTCTTCCTTCGCATGTTTTCTCACCGTGTTTGTCCTCGAAAATCGGCGTCCCGTGGCCAAACTATGCACGCTCTTGACTGCCTAATGGTCGTCCGACTGGCGCGAAGGATCAGGATGATGCGCCACCCGCGAAGCCGAGCTGCACCAGAAGTACCAAAGCCATGGAAAGAAACCGGGCTCTATGAGGCCCCCAGCATTCGTGGCCCCCTTTCCAGACCGAGCTAGTTAGGTACCTATGCATACACTTAATTCCCGCGGTCAGATCGGTGGAAGGCTGCAAGAGGTGGGCTTCCCGCTTTCATAATGTACGTAGGTAGCTTGGTAGCTCAGGGGCATCTGAATATTCCAGGTATTCGAATCCACCACTCTCTTTCGTCTCGATTGTATTTTGACGGGAAACTATAATTCTACGGGCGAAAACGACGGGGCAAAGACAGGCAAGAACCAAGTTGCCGTATGTTCCGGGGGAAGGATTCAGCCGACCACTCCGACCGGCCTCAGGCGGAGGCACAGGAAGGGCCCCGCCGGTTACTCGGCCGATTGCGACGCGGCGGCCCATGTCCCGGCCACGAGCGACCGACCCTCCTGAACCCCTCGAGTGCCGAAGCTGAAACAAACCAAAGAACCTGCTTCGCCAACACAGGAAGCAGTCAATTTTTCTCCACAATACTCCAGGAGGCCATTTGCGTAGAACCCAGCGGGTGCGATATTCCATTCTTCGTGTAATCCCAGCGTGGCGTCGACTCTAGGTGGGTAGACGAATCTCGGTGCATGGGGCAGCATTCTGCACCCCTCCAAAGCCGAGTACACCACCGAGATCCAGAAGTACGCATATGGCAGTGATTCAATGTGTCGGCCGCTGGCCAGAGACATTGTGGGGGTAGGGAGAAGGGCCAGACTGCTGACCTCTGTAAGGCGTAGGGAGCGTTGTGCAGGCCTGATTACAGCTTTAACCGTTTTGAAAATATTCACCTAAGGCCACAACCTCATTGTTATCCCAGGAAGCAACAATCCGTTGCTAGTAGACGAATCTACTAACTGAGTGGCGCCCAAGTAGCGGCCATATCCACGGACCCCCTGTGACTCCATGGGCCCGGCAGGCCAGACTCGATAGCCTACCACCACTCCTGAACCCTTCCAACAAGCGGACTAACTCCAGCCTCTGAACAAACAGAAAAACAAACATAAGCCCCCCTACGTCTCCCCACCAGCCTTCAGCCCCGCCCCTCCAGCCGCGCCGGCGCCACCGCCAGCACGGCGATACTTGCGCTTGTCGTTCCTCCGCATCAGCGTCTTGTCCCTCGTGCCCTTCCCGCCCTCCCAGTACCCCGTGCCCTTCCTCCCCACGACGCTCCGCCCGCAGAACCCGCAGTTGTCGACGCGGTAGTTCTGCTCGCGCGAGCACCACCCGCAGATCATGCGGTTGGCCCACTCGTTGGGGTGCCCGTCGTCGACTCCTTCGTCGTGGCACCTGTCGCAGGGGAAGACGCGGTCGCAGCAGCTGAAGCGGAACCAGCGGTAGCTGCGCTTGTAGTGTGCGCACGCTCCGCGCGACGGCAGGGGGTCGCCCGCGTGGAGGCCCAGCTTCTCTGCCTGGCGGCGGCGCGGACCCGACGGAGCGGCAGTAGAAGTGGAGTAGGTCTGGAAGCGCACGTCGGGGATCTTGAACGTGAAGCGGGCGTGGCACTCGCGGCAGACGTTGGTGGTCGTCTCGCCGCGGACGGAGACGAAGCCTTGGCTCGTGGGCGTCGAGCATCGTGCGCAGGTGGGGATGAAGGTGCTGGGCAGCAGGTCGGTCACGGTGCAGCCGACGAGGATGACGAACCCTGCGCGGGCCGAGTTCTGGTGGACCACCTCCGGCCGGAATGTGGCCGTGAGCTCGCCCGCGCACTTCCTGCAGCGCGTCGTCTTACTGCTGCTGCCACTGCATGCTGTCTTGAGGCTGGTGATGTCGTTCGGCGACTTGCAACGGAGGCACTTGACGCTGATGCTCAGGATTGAGATCTCGAGCAGCTCGACGCCTTGTAGCTCGATTGAAGGGAACGTGATTGCCGTGCTCCCCGCTGTCGCTGACTGGGCTGCGTTATCAACCGCTGCAGACGTCTGCTGCTGCCCTGGTGCAGCGACCAGGACCGCCCCACCCTCGTCCTCCTCATCGAGGTCAGAAGAGTCCTCGTCTTCAGACCCTGAGGATTTCTCTCCGCTCTCGAAGGTGCCTGACCACTCTGGGGGGCGGGGGATCACATGTACCCAGCCTCTATCACTGTTAGGTCGCGAGCCCTGTGAGCCCTGCGAGCCCTGCGCCTGAGAGTTGGGTTTCGTGTCAGCCTTCATCCCATGCCCATCCTGCTGCTTCCCTTTCTCCAGCTGCTGAGCCTGCTCAGCCAAAAGATGGATGCTCTGCGAGAAGTAGTTGAGGTGGCTCATTAGCGTCATCTGCCGCTGCGCGGCCGCCTTCTGCGCGAAGAGCTCCTCCACGGGCTCGGCTTCAACGGAGTCGACGTCGTTCAGTAGGATGCGGATCTGCTGCAACGGGTAGAGCAGCGGGATGATCAGCTGGAGCGACCTCGCGGCCTGCAGGCCCTCGGGGAGCTCCGAGCGCCGCCTGGGCTCGAGAGGCAGCGTGTAGACGATGCCATCGCTCGACTTCTGGTACATAGGCAGCCGGCCCATGCGCGACTCGAGCTGACGCGTCTCTTGGGCCCTGCGCGCCTTGGCTTCCGCGATCTGCTCGCGTGTGAATGACTCCGGGACGTATGGTGCCATAACTGGAGGAGGCACCTGGCTCAGGGGAGGTTGCGCTGCCGTCTGCTGCTGGGGCTGAGGATTGGATTTCGCGGCTGCTGGTGATGATGACTCAAGGCCAAGGTGTCTTGTGTCCTTGTAAATCGTCAACTTGACAGTCTCGGCCTTCTCCTCGGCCAAGAGAGACTCTAGGTTCTTGTCCAGAGCATTGGTCAGAGAAAGCAGAGTGGCACCTCGTCGCTCCTCGACGAGCTCGTCCCAGCCGCGCTCGACGTTGATAGCAAAGCCCCTGGGAATGTCTTTGTTCTTCACGCTCAAGACTGGTGGCGCCTTGGGGAATGACGCCGGCACCTTGAGCTCGACTTCCAGATAGTCTAGAGGATAGGGGAAGTCGGGATCTGAAGGTACGATCTTGAACCCCAGAGAGGTGACGCCGTTGTTCAGGGCAGACTCCTTCGGAGAGAATCGTTTCCTCAGCTGCCCCAGTTGGTATGCCCTGGCATCCTGAATCTGAGTCTGAGGAATCGGTCTGGGCACGATGCGGGATGCTCCGGCGGCAGTGACAGCCTGCTGGCCGCTTGCGCTTGTGGGAGCAGTCGCGCTAGTGTTTTGGCTGCTCATGGCGGGTAAGAGGCGTTGAGATTCCCGATAGAAAAGAACTGTGAGATGAAGTAGAAAACAGAGAAAGAAGAGTAGAAATGTGCTTCGAGAATTTGAGCGTGCAAAATTGATGATTAGAAGTTGTGATGCTTCTCACGGGTGGTTGATGAGATCTGCATCCCTTTTGGTTTGGTCCCTGGATTCTCAAGGAACCAAGATGGACTTGGTAGGTTATTGAGCGAGATCAGCCCTTTCTCTCATCATGAGCCATCCCATTCCCGGCTTACCAATGCCATGGCTGGCAGGCGCGAACTTGTAAGTTACCGTGAAAGGCGATTCTTGTAAACCCAATATTGAGAGATGTTGTTGGTTTACCACAATTGAACGGATATGAATCATATCAGATCATCGTGAGCTCCGGCCTGCCTGTCTGCTTACATAATAGGGCCGCCTCCACTCTGTCACATAAGCGATCTTTGACTCGGGTGCTACCATAATTGCTCATTGTGCTCACCTTACCTTCTCACCTTGATCAAACATCTCGATGGCTTTCACGATGCAGTCTTTTGTAGCTAGGTAGGTAGGTACCTTGGTAGTCAACATTGATTTATAGGCGGCACGGTACACAAAGCGCTCGTAAATTGGCCTACGCAGGCAGAACCCTTCGCCTCTCCGGGGACAGATTTCTCCGTTTAAACAAGGTCATCACGACCACGCGCACAGTCAACACACGCCCACAGCCTTCAAGACGAGCACACACCCAGCCGGAGGGGGTCCAGATCTCACGCTGGTTCGCAACAGCTTCCACAATACGCAACTGCCCTTCACCGAGCAATATGGCCCAAGGCGCCAAGATCTGTGCCTTCATATCTCCCAGATGGCTTGCACTCCATACCGAGTCTGCAGGACGCGGCCGCCATCGCCACGTGCGTTGACGACTTTAGCCAGAGTACGTAGACGATCCTTTTCTCCGACAAATACTCCCCTCTTGCTCACGGTGAGGGCGACAAGGGGGGCGTGGATATGAGGCTAGAGAGGCTAGAACGTGTGTTGCTGCCAGCGGCGAACCTGGTACGAAACGCACACACCCCCCTCCGTGTTACCACCAGAGAGGTAAAGGTGAGTGAGTTAAGGTAAGGAAGGGAAGATAATATATAGCGAGGGAGAAAGAGAGCCGGCAGTGCGGCCGTGATATCATGCAGCCGGTCCGGCCCTGATCATATGCCCTGCCTTAGCGAGACGCTGATATATGAGGAAGGCCCGATGGCGCTCCATCGGCAACATGGGCGCGACGGGAATCTGGCCCGACAGGACGAGACTTTTGACTGTCCTGAGACCGGGCGATTCCTTTTTGCCTAAAGTCGGAGCCTTGAGAAGGAGTAGTCGTCACCGCCAAAGAAACACCACACCCTCATTGCACAATCCCATGTTCTTTTTCCTATCTCCATGTAATTTTTCTTTTTGCATGTCTTGTTCTCTTTGTGAAAAGCGGTCGTGGCTCTTCCATCGTCTAAGGAAGCTGAGAGTCCGAAGTGATCACAAATGGAAGAAAAGAAAAGAAAGACACCAAATTGTGAAGTCGCTATAGCTGGGAAGTTGTCTTCCCGCGAATCCGGCTGCAGATTGACATCCCGATCCGGCTTCATCACGGATGGAACGATGATGAATGCAAAGTCGGTCCCATGACCATCTTGCCAGACACGGCTCAACGGGATACGTTGCAATGTGTCGCTTGCCGTACTTTTTGCAAAGGGAAGTTGAAATAGCAGATTCGAGAGAGAGAGAGACTTTCTAATGTTCCCTCTTTCTCAATGCGAATGAAGCTTCTTGGTTCTTGTTGTCGTCGTCTTCAGCGTGGGGTGAGATGTCTGTATCCGGCAACACCCAGCCCTGTTTTACGTCATCGCTCGTGAGTACGTCCAAGATCGATGCGGGGAGACTGAGCTGGCATCCCGCAGAGAGACCGACGACGCCTGACCGCCGTGACAGATGGCCAAAAAAAGGCGTGAGGAGAATACCAATGAGAGGAGTCTGATAGGAAGCTGGTGGGGACTTCGTGTCATGAGTTCATCGCCAAATGCCAACATCGACGCTTCACTCGATCTGAGCTGATTGCGGAAGCCTGCCTGTCAGTCCGCTCCTGGGCCACGAGCGACATCATGGAGAGCTGCCGAAGGTTTGCGCCGTTGTCCTCATCCCTCTTTTTTTCGCTATTAGTGGGATTAGGGGACCAGGCGGGCGGGCAGGCGACCACCAGCACGAAGCGATGCAGTAGCAGAGCACCTGTACCAAGATCGTGATGCGTGGATGCAACCTAGAGACAGAAACGAAAGGCAGATGCGCGACGCCCGGCTGCTGTGCGACAAGAACTCACGATGATGCATGGATGCCAGCAAAGCATCCATCCGAAGGTGAAAAGGCAAAGCAAGAAAAATAAGTATAAAATAAAAACAAAAATAAATGAAACAGAATAAATAAATAAAATAAAATAAAAATCCAAGAAAAAAAGTCACCCCCATCCTCGGCCACGTACTAGCAAAGCAGATGACAAACAAGGAGGGAGGTCGATGGCAAAGGACGGCGTGGGGCTGGTTCATACGCTCGAAATCAGGAAAGAGAGAAAGCATGCCACTCCACATCCTCCAGGGCGGGAAGACAGGAGTAGAATAAACACACCAATGGTTATGGACGATATCGCATACTCGCATCGTATAGGCTGGGCTAAGCTATGTACCTAAGAGCAAGTACGGAGTATGTAACGTCGCGGACGAAGATCAATGGCCCGCGTGTCCGGCCACCGGCATCCGTATAAGCAGGTTAGAGAATTGTTCGTAGTAGAATCGTAGCGAAGGGAGCACAACAGCAAGCAATCAAAGCAAAAGCAAGAAACCTGTCGTTTTTTCGCCGCCCTGCGCCCGCGCTCGCTGACGCTGTGGCCACGACGCAACTACCCCGAGGTACAAATTGTACAAGCTATGAGATTTGATGCTGGACAGCGGACTGGAGATAGTAGCGACGGCAGAGGAGGAGGCGAACTGAAGCCGTCGGTCGCGATTGCGTCGGTTGGGCTGGGATGGGAAAGAGCAAAAGCAGAAGAAAGTCGTCCGTTTGCTCGGATGACTCGCTGGGCAGTTCGAGTAGGCTGTGTTTTTTTTTTTGCCAGTGAGCGAGTGAGGCATCGTGGATTATCATCAGCTGCCCCGGAGGCTCAGGCACCCAAGTGAATTGAGCCTGAGGCCCAATAGGGCTGGCTGGCTTGGCTGGCTGGCTTGGCTGGCTGGCTGGCTGGGCTGGGTCAGTGATGGCCACTTCAGAGCCAGAGCACCTGATCTGAATGACTAAAATATTGACCGTCATCAGTGCATCCCGCGGGAATATCCCGGCGCGATGACAGGACTATTATCTCCATTGCAGATAGGCTGCCTCCTTGCTTTTCTTGCTGCTGGTGCTGCTGGTGCTAGTGCTGGTGCTGCTCCTTCTTGCTTTTTTCCCTACTTCCCTTCACCTGCTCGTATCTCCCATCTGCAATCACTCAGCCCAGCCAGGATCACCAGCCTTGGTTCACTCTCAAAAAGCAAGGTCCGAAGGACCGACCGGCACGCAGGCAGCGCGGGATGAAAATGGGGCAACCTTCATTTTTTACTCACCTGCTCTTTCTACTGCTCTATTTCAGGTTGAGTGTGTGATGAGTTGGCATTTCCAATGGTGGTGATGAATGATGATGATGAGGCAGGTCGCCTCTTCCGGCCGGCCTGGCCCACATCCCTCACCCCTCCCTCTTCAGCAGAAAACGACCAGATGACCACTTTTTGCGATTTATGCAGGGCAAAAAAAGCAAAGCAAAACAGGCGCTTCTTTCTTTCAGCGGTGAAGGAAAAACTGCCATTCTCGTTGGAGGATAAGGGAAGGACCTGCAGGCATGGCCCCCGCCATTGACCTGACCTGGCTGAGTGTGCAGGTCGTCGTTGGTAAGGTGGTTTTTCTTCTTTCGAACTGCAGAGCAATTCATGTCGCTGAGACGGGAAAGAGTCTGGTCTGGTGGTGGGAAAACGGGACGGCCAGCCTGGCCGTTCTTCCTCCCTATGTGACGACGCCCGAGCCCTGCTTGCTGGAAAGAAATAAACAAAAAGAAAAGGAAAAAAGAAAAGAAAAGAAAGAAAATCAGAGAAGAATTCTTTTTTATTCTATTTTATTTTTCCTACTGCCATTCCTTTTCCCTCCCGCTCTCCCGCCTCACCCCCCAGGAAGTTCATTACGATCGCTGCTCAGGCGACTAGAACTTGCCGTCTTTGCTTTTGCGGGGAAGTTTAAGGTTTGCCTTTTTCCAGGCCTGGGCGGACGGGCGACTTTCTTCCATCCCTGATATCACCACTGTCTTTCTTCCATCCGTTTTACAAACGCCGCTCACTCCCCTTCAGCAATATACCTGTACATACATCTAGACCGTCTTCCCGGGACGGGTAGGTCGGTATGGAGGCGTGCACGGAAGACTCCAGGTTTTGGGAAGATCACACTCCCACCCCTCGTCGTTTTAATTGATACGGGGACCCTGCCGCGAACCATATCATGTGTAAGTGCTACGTGGGATAATCGGTAGGGCATTGCTTCGAAGGCCGGAAGAAATGAAGAAGGAGAAGGAAGGAATAAAAAAGGGGAAAAAAAGGAAAAAAGGAAAAAAAAAAAAACCCTTTTATTTTCTTGCATTTTCCTGCCTTTCTTTCTTTCTTTTTTCTTCCTTCTTTAACACCGATAGTCCCGTTTCATTTGTTCGCTGGTCGACCTCTCGCATCACGATAATAGCATTCGGAGCATGGGATTCCACACGAAGCGCCTGTGGACAACATTTCTGCAAGAGAATCGCCCCCGGCATCCCTCGCCTCCGTTTCCAACTAGTGCAGCAGCGATGAGTCACCAGCCCCTTGGAGCGACGGTTATCGACCAGTCGTTACCCACGCATCAGCCAGATGCAATATCAGTTGATGATACCTGGCAAGCCTATCGCCTTATCCGGTTTTCTCGCCGAGCCGTCGGCGGCGACGGAGGGGGACGCGACATGCAGCAGCACTGCAGATACGGTAGATGCAAAGCCTTCCCAGGCAGAGCTGAACGACCACTAGACTAGCCCAGCCCAAAGCCCGATTCGATGACTCCCGTCTGCTGGGTGGGCTGGACGGGCCAGGGACTGACTGGGCTGGGACAAGCTTTGGGGAGACCCGGTGAAAACACAAAAAAGAAAACCCCCCGACACGTAGGTAGGTGGTGGAAAAGTCATTGGGAATCAAGTGATGCTGGCGACGTATATTCGCTGGCTGTAAATGTACACATATGTACATCGTGAGGATTTGGTTCGGTATTGATGGATGGCGATGCCCGAGGCGGGCGAATGCAGAAGCTGACTCCCTATCAGCCTATCAACCTATCTGCCGTAGATAACACTGGTGAGCTCGTAGGCAGGCAGGCTCACCAGAGACACACTAGTCCAGTCATCCTGCATATTCCATTGTACATTCAGTATTCTCTCCGACTCTTAAATGAGGGGAATTAAGCCCTACCTTGACAGCAGCAGCCTGGGCCAAGCTGGTGCCAGAGAGCCCAGCCCGGCCAGCACTGCCTCGTCAGCAACCCCCCGAAGCCGATGCTCTGGGGAAGATGGGGGAGGAGAGTGACCTTTAGATCGAGCCAACTAGCGCTAGAAACTCGTTTGCTTGATGATGATTGGAACTCTCGGTGCATGAGCTGTCGAAGTCCTTTGACCGAGAGGAATAAAATATAATAGGAAAGAAAAAGAAAAAGAAAAAGAAAAAGAAAAAGAAAATAAAATAAAACAATAAAGGCTATTAAATAAATATCAAAATTCGGAATATTTTGTGCCGTTTCTTCAGAGAAGGCTGTCCGTAGATGCGTGTACTCCCGTAATGGATGTGCCACTCGAACCCGACCCATCCACACCCCAGCTAGTACACCGCACACCACCACACCCACACCCACCATCTCTCTTCCTTCTTCTATCATCACCTATCACTATCACAAAATCCCACCAGTCCAGCCAGCCCACCAGCCCACCACACCAGCGGCGATGCCAACACACAAGGTCTCAGACAACAGAAGGAGGGGCCCACGTGCGTGGGGTAACCACAGCAAACACACACCAGACGTTCTGTAGCGATAGGAGTTGGAGAGACCCTGAAGACCCGAGAGAGGATGGGGCTGAACGTCCCCGATTCGTTTTGTGTCCCACGAGACCACGGAAAGATGACGCCACGAGCAGCAGCGCAATTGACTTTTCGGTCACCGGGGAGGGAAATGAGAGGGTGTGTCTCTCCGTATCTGTCGTTGCTTCGAGATAAGGGGCTCTTCTGCTGCCTGGAGATAGGTAGGTAGGCAAGACAAGGTAGGTCGGGTAGCCATCTGCTGGGTTGGGTTGGGTTGGGGTGGTGGTGTGTCCGTCTCCTTGTCTCTTGACAGCCCCCGACGGCGGCTTGTGGCTAGGCCAGGCTGGGCTGGGCTGGGTCAGGCTGGGCCGGGATGGGATGGGATAGTCTCTCTCGGTCAGAGCCTCCTCGTCTGATTTGGTCCGGTCGGTCTGATGTTTTTCTTTCTGGTACGGGCCGTGGCGTTTGCCACCGTTCTGTCC